>CAUYQG010168136.1:0-17896 GCA_963574415.1 Tarsius wallacei | reverse complement strand
TTTTTGAGCTGGAGTCTCTGTTGCCCAGACTGGAGTGCAGTGGCCGCTCCCGGCCACCGCAGCCTCGACCTGCTGGGCTCCAGCAAGCCTTCCACCTCAGCCTTCCAAGTAGCCTGAACTACAGGCACACACTACCACGCCCGACTAATTTTTGATTAGATGAGGGCTAGCCAAGTTGCCCGGGTGGGTCTCAAACCTGCGAACTCCGGAAGTCCATTCGCCTCAGCCTCCCAAAGTGCTGGGATTACAGGCTGAGCCACTGAGCCCAGCCTGATTTTTAAAAAAAAATTTTTGTAGAGATAAGGTCTCACTGTGTTGCCCAGACTGGGTAAACTCCTGGGCTCAAGTGATCCTTCCACCTCAGCCTCCCAAAGTGCTGGGATTTCAGGTGTGAGGCACCACGCCGTCCTATTTATTTAATTTTTATTTTCTTAGACACAGGGGTCTCACTATGATGCCCAGGCTCTACTTGAACTCCTGAACTAAACCAATTTTCTTGCCTCAGCCTCCCAAGTAAATGGGACTACAGGCTGTCATTGTACCTGGCCCTTGATGTTTTTGTTTTTGTTTTTGTTATTTTGGGCCTTTTTTTGAGTCATAGTTTCATTGTCATCCAGGCTGGAGAGCAGTGGCATATTGACGGCTACCGCAGCCTCGACCTGCTGGGCTCAGGCAATCCTTCTGCCTCACTCTTCCAAGTACAGGCACATGCCACAAGGCCAGCTAAAATTTTTTTGTTTGTTTTAATTGTAGAGACAATGTCTTGCCAAGTTACCCAGGCTGCTCTCAAACCCGCAGGCTCAGGCAATCCTCTCACCTCCGCCTCTCAAAGTGCTGACAATACAGGTTTAAACCACCATGCCTGGTCCCCTCATTGTTTTAATAATCATTTCCCTCTGACTCCGCCAGTCTGAGACTGTCCTTGACACTGTTGAAGAGTACTGGACAGTTATTTTGTATACTGTCTCTCAGTTTGGTTTGTCTTGATTAGATTGCAGTTTTTGCATTATTAGGAGGGATACCAGAGAGGTGACGATGTACCCTTCTCAGTGCATCATACCAGGGGCTTCATGATGTCACTATAACTCATCGCTGGTGATCTTGGTCCTTGCTTGGTTACGGCAGTGTCTGCCAGAATCCTGCACCGTGAAGCTGCTGCTTTTCGTAAGGTTCTTTCCAGGATGGCGTGTTAAAGATTCTGCAGTGGGGCCTCACATCATATTGTGTTCTGTTAATACATACTGTACCTCAAATATGTAAAGACTGGCGTTTAAATAGACTTCTGGGAGGATAAATGGGAAAATAAGAGCTATGACTACCTCAAGAGAGGGACACCGGAAGCTCTGAAGGCCGCGGCCCAGCCAGCAACCCCACCACCTAACAAACGTGGACCCTAACCCACGCCCCAGTTTAGCAGAGCGAACTGCGCCTGCGCACAGCTGCGAGAGCCCGGCAGAGGGCAGTAGCGCGCCCAGTCGCTGCCCACGTGGCTGTCAACTTGCCAGGGAGAGGGGGGCAAGCCCTTCTGGACCGGCAGCTGATTGGCTGCAGGGCCTCGCAGATCGGCCAATCACAGGAATCCTGATGAGGAGGATGTACTCCGCTGCGCAGAGTTGTTGCGGCATCTTGAGAGTCGCTGCCTAGCACCGGTACCAGCTCGCTGCGCCACGGCGGCCAAGGAACAGCAGAAAAGCGTTGAGGGCGGATAACGTCCCTCCCCTGGGGTCACCGCTGCTGCCAAGACTCTGTTTGATCTGCTAATCCACCTAGAGCATTAACAGCCTAACATAGAGGCTCTCTAGGGAGCCCAGGAGCCCCTTATCTCACCTCATCTTATATCTCCCCCTCAGTTACTCCGCTCCACCCATACAGAGTCTTTGCAAGTGTTCCCTGCTCCCAAAGTGTTCCCCAAATATTCAGACGGTTCACTCACTTCCTCCAGGTCTTTACTCAAAGGCCACCTTAGTGAGGCCTTCCCTGAACCATCCGATTTCACATGGCAAATCTTCCTTGCACTTCCTCCCTTTCTCTGTTTCACTGTTCTCTAAAACACATCGTTTTTAAAGTAGACTTTTTGGTTGGATTTGATGGCTAATACGTATAATCCCAGCACTTTGGGAGGCCAGGGTGGGAAGATTGCTTGAGCCCAGGAGTCTGAGACCAGCCTGAACAGCATAGCAAGACCTTGTCTCTACAAAAAAAAAAAAGAAAAAAAGTCAAAAAACTAGCTGGGCATGGTGGCGCATGCCCGTAGTCCTGCTACTCAGGCAGCTGAGGCAGAAGGATCGCCTGAACTGAGCCCTGGAGGTCAAAGCTGCGGTGAGTCGTGATCATGCTGCTGCACTCCAGCTTGGGTGACAGAATGAGACCTTTACTCACAAAATTAAAAAAACTGAGATGGGTTCTTGCTATGTTGCCCAAGCTGGACTCAAACTCCTGGACTCCAGTGATCTTTCTTGCCTCAGCCTCCTGAATAGCTGGGATTACAGGTGTGAGCCACCATGCCCAACTATTTATGTTATCTTGTTTCCTCTTCACAACAACTTTATGAAATAATTTTATTATCCCCATTCTACACAGATAAAAACTGAGGCTTATTGAGAGAAAGTCACATGCCCAAGGACACACAGTCACACACATGGCTGGGATTACAACTAAGATCTGCTGAGCCCCAAAACTAGCACTGCACAACCAAGCACACAGTAGGTGTTCAATACATGTAGGCTATGTGGTTGGGAAAGCTGGTGTCTCCAGGGTCTCTATATGAAGTGGTAGAAACCAAAGAGAGAAACTGCATGGTAACACAGGAACACCTGATCCCTCCGTGAGGAGATTCAGCACTAGGTCTGAAGGGAGGTAGGGGTCAGAAGCAGGCAGAGGGGTGGGTGAATGTGACTCCTGGTCCCCCCACTCGTGTGGATTGGATCCCACTTACCATAGAGCAGGTAGTCATGAGCCAAAGAGGTGGGATGGGTCTGTGGGGTAAGAGGAGCAAGGGTCCCAAAGACCCCACTATGGGCAGTTCTATCCAGGGCATCTGAGGCTTTCTGCGGGGGTAGGGAGGGAGATCAAGGCTTTAGGTCTACACCTGCCTTGACTGGGTTGGAGAGAGATGGTGGGCTGGACCATGATGGTCCTGAGCTGGACCAACCTCACTCTGTGAAAATTCCTGAAGGAGTGAAGGGGACTGTGCCTACCAGGGCCCAGCTGACTTTTTTTTTTCAAGTCAGGGTCTTACTCTGTCACCCAGGCTGGAGTGCAGTGGCACAATCACGGCTTACTGCAGCTTCGATCTCCTGGACTCAGACGATCCTTCCACCTCGTCTTCTGGGATTACAGGTATGCACCACTCCCTAATTGTTTGATTTTTTTTTTTTTTTGTGGAGACGGGACCTTGCTATGTCACCCAGGCTAGTCTCGGACTCCTGGGTTTAAGCAATCCTCTCACTTCAGCCTTCCAAAGTGCTGGGATTAAAGGCGTGAGCCACTGCGCCAGCCCCAGCTGACTCTCACAGAGTGAGATTGACATTGGATGTCTCCAATGGCTAAGAGCGCTGATAGCCAGGGATAGGACTGACACAAACATGGGAAAGGGGTGGGGGCAAGTTAGGCCACGCCCCTCTCCCACATGGCCCCGCCCCAGACACACCTCAGCACTACCTGGAGACCCTCAGGCCTCAGTATGGGTGGCTCAAAGAGTCAAATCAGACTCCATGTCCCCCGAGTTGGGGAGGGAGAGAGGGATGCTGAAAGCGAATCTTGATAATAACAATAGCACATATTCATATGGCTGTTCTGCATATATTAACCCAATTAAAACAAAAAGTCCTGTGAAAGTCAGTGCAGTGGCGCCTGCCTGGAGTCCCAGCTGCTTGGGAGACTAAGGGGCAAAGAAGGCTTGAACCCAGGAGTTGGAGTTTGCCTGGATCCAAGGCGCTCATAGGTGGTCATGAGGCTGCGGATCATGCATGGGTTGAGTGTCCAGAAGCTCATATTTTCAAGATGAAGTCAGGAGGCAAAATCTCAGAAGGGGGACCTCACAGATACTGACAAGGGAGTCCCTGTGCTGTGACCACATCCACAACCTAGGCATTTCCTCTTTCCAACTGCCCAATTCTGACAGCCAGGGGGATGGATGCAAGCTGCACCCTCTGAATGTCCCCATGCCCCGAGGTCGGGAGATTATGAAAAGATCACAAGCTGGCTGGAGATGAGAGGTACACATCTGGGGACCCAGACACTATATAGGTCTTTCACACTCAGCTGTACTTATGAGAGGTACCCTGGGGATCCCACACACAACCACACACAGAGATATACATGTGGCACTATGAACACAGTCACAGCCCCCACTACGGTTGTGTGTATATTCATACGCAGAGAGGAATAGAGACACACCATTGTCACAAACACAGAAACAGACCCACACGAGGATGGCTGGACACAGTCACAGAATTACTGATAATAAAGTGCAATCACACACATACAGTGTTGTATTCTGTTACTGACACACCAATGGTGGGAGACAACCATAGCCATCTAAGTCACAGACATCCAGGGTGTTAAAAACACACATCAATGGTTGGACATGATCACATACACGAAGTCTCACAACACCACAGACTGTCTCAGATTTGGCATGGTCTGACCCTTATATCATTGTTGGCACACAGAGTCACACACAGAGACATACAGGGTGTTGTCATAAACATAGTTGTGCACACATGGAGTCAGTGACTCATACAGCCACAGATATACACTGATAGACACTCAGTCGCCCACAAGAGACAGATATGGTGTGTAGCTCACAGTCACATGAGTCTCAGTGGTGAGATACAATCATTCATCCACAAGTCTGTGACATGTGGGGTGTCACAAACACATTTGATCCACTGGTGTTCAGATATAGAATCACACACACATTAGGTCATTGGAACAATCATGGAAATGCTGACACAGACACTGCCAGCCCCTCAGCTGCTGAAAAATTCTACTCCCCTGATAGTCACAGACATGTAGAAGCTGGTACAATTACAGGTGCAAATGCAGCTACTGGTATGTGGATACACAAGAATTCACACTCACCCTGACACATTGTCACATAAACCAATGCCCAGAATGGGCCACACTGACACACACAGGGATCATCCCTGACCCACACTCACACAGCCACAAGAATACTTACAGATCTTTACTAGAGCTTTGAGACACTGCAAAAACACATTGAAAAAAACCACACATTCTATCACCCCAACACACACACACACACACACACACACACACACACACACGCACGCACTTCATGGCTCCAGGACACAATCATGAACTCACATCCAACTCCACAGGACCCTCGGCCTTCTGTGGGGATGGCCCAAGGAGTCAAACCAGACTCTCTGTCCTCCCAGTTGGGGAAGGAGAGAAGGGTGCTGAGACAGAATCCTTATAATACCTATGGCACATTCTTATATGGCTGTCCTACATATATTAACTCAAGCAAACCTCAAAAAATCCTATGAAAGTCAGTTTAGTGTCATGCGCCTATAGTTCAAGCTACTTGGGAGGCTAAGATGAAAGAAAGGCATTAGTCCAGGAGTTGGAGGCCAGTCTAGGCAAGATCTCCATAACTTTAAAAAAAAAAAAAAAAATCCAACCAGGCACGGTGGCTCAAGCCTGTAATCCCAGCACTTTGGGAGGTTGAGGTGAGAGGGATTGCCTGAGGCCGTGGGTTCGAGACCAGCCTGGGTCACATGTTGGGACCTCATTTCTACAATAAATACAAAAATTAGCCGGGTGTGGTGGTGCACGCCTGTAGTTCCGGCTACTTGGAAGGCTGAGGTGGAAGGATTGCCTGAGCCCAGTGGGTGACAGAGTGAGACTCCAACACATACAAAAAACCAAAATCCTTCTGGGAGTGGTGGCTCCCAACACTTTGGGAGGCTGAGGAGAGAGGATTGCCTGAGCCCAGGACTCGAGACTAGCCTGGGCAACTTGGTGAAACCTTGTCTTTACAATAAACCAAAAAATTAGCCAGGCATGGTGGCATGTGCCTGTAGTTACAACTACTTGGATGGCTGAGGCGAAAGGATCGCCTGAGCCCAGCAGGTCAAGGCCACGGTGGCCATGAGTGGAAGGCGATCCTTCCACCTCAGCCTGGGTGACAGAGTGAGACTCTGACTCAAAAAAAACAACAAAAAAAATCATATGAAGTTAAGTATTATAATTGACCCATTCACAGGTGAGACAATCTAGGTACAGATGGGTTAAGCACCAGCCCAGAATCACAGAGCTAATTTTCATGTCAGTGCTGTATCCTCAGAGCCTAGAACTGTGCTTGACACACAGTGAGTGCTCAGTAAATATTTGTCGAGAGAATGAAAGAACTCGAATTCTTTTTTTTTTTCAGTCAGTCTCTGTCGCCCAGGCTGGAGTGCAGTGGCGCGCTTACGGCCACCGCAGCCTCGACCTGCTGGGCTCAGGCGATCCTTCCGCCTCAGTCCCCCAGGGAGCTGGAACTACAGGCGCGCGCCACCACGTCCAGCTGATTTTTTGATTTATTGTAGAGACGAGGTCTCGCCAAGTTGCCCAGGCGGGTCTCAAACCCCTGCGCTTAGGCAATCCTCTCGTCTCGGCCTCCCAAAGAGCTGGGATCATAGGCGGGAGCCACCGCGCCCGGCCACACCTTTAACAATTAATCTTCGCACTTCAGGTGGGAAAACCGGGGCCTGCGGCTGAACTCACAAGCCTACCAAGTCCAATCCCGCAGCCCGGCATCGGTACGGTCACACCTTCCCGGACCACACTCCCGGGTCCCGGGTCCGGAGAGCGGCTGGCCTCGCGAGGGGCGGGGCCTGCTCGTCGTGGGGCGGGCCCAGAGTCGGTCCGCCTTCCTACTGGCACGCCTCTCCTTGTGGGCGGGGCCTGTCCGCCACCGGCCTTCTCGATTCGCTGCTTCCCCCGCGGCCCGTGACCCGGACGCTCTCTGGGCTCACATGGCGGCGCCCGGCGGCCGGGCAGAGGCGTCCCGGAGCCCCCAGCTGGCCGTGTGAGTAGGTAGGTGGCGCGTGGGGAGGCGGGCGCGAGCTGCAGGACCCCGGAGAGGCCTGGCCCAGTCCGGCAGCGCGAGCGGCAGCCCCCAGAGACCCAGCTGCCCGACCGCGGCGCCGTGACCTTTCGCGGTGGGGGCGGGGGCGTGCCAGGAACGGCCGCCGGACCCCGGCCCACGCCCCCGTTCTCCCGTTTTGCAGCTGAGACCACTGACTCCGGGGGGTTGAGGCCCCTTCCCGAGGTCGCGCCGCCAGCGGCAGAGAGGCGGGGGTTGGAACCTGTCTCTGCCTGTTTTTCCCAAGGGATCCAGAATTCTTTGGTTTTTCTGGTTGGAGTCTCACGCTGTCGCCCAGGCTGGAGTGCAGCGGCACGCCCACGGCCGCCGCAGCCTTCCGCCTCAACCTTCCGAGTAGCCGGAAACGTGAGGTGCGCACCACCATGCCTTATTTGTTTATTTATTTATTTAATGTCGAGACGAGGGCTCACCAAGTTGCCCAGGCTGGTCTCGAACCCGTGGGCTCCGGCAATCCTCTCACCTCGACCTCTCAGAGTGCTGGGATTATAGGCGCGAGCCACCGCGCCCGGCCATGGGACCCAGAATTCTTGCAGCCGGCCTTGGAGCTGCTGTACGCACACTACCTCGGGGCTCGGATGAATCGATGTTTGGCAACAAGGTAGCGCCTGTTTCCATTCAGTTGATACTCTACAGGCACCCTCCATGTACCTCTCACTGTTCCGGGTGCTGGGGACATAGCAATGAGGAAGAGACACCAAAATCTTCTATCTCCTGGGGGAGCCAGACATTGAACAAGTTGGAAATAAAACGAGGTAGGGCGGGGTGGCTTACGCCTGTAATCCTAATACTGGTAGGCCGAGATGAGAGGACTGCCTGAGTCCACGTGTTGGAGACCAGACTGGACAACTTGGCGAGACCTCATCTCTACAATAAATCAAAAAATTACCTGGGCCTGGTGCCGTGTGCCTGTAGTTCCAGCTACTTGGAAGGCTGAGGCAGAAGGATCTGAGCCCAGCAGATGGAGGCTGCGGGGGCCTGAGTGTGCCACTGCACTCCAGCCTGGGCGACAGAGTGAGACTCCAACCAAAAAAGAAAGATAACAAAGAAAGAAATGACAGGGGTGCTAAAAATGCATTGATGGGCTGGGCGCGGTGACTCACACCTGTAATCCCAGCACTTTGGGAAGCGGAAGCAAGGGGATTGCCTGAGCTCAGGGGTTCGAGACCAGCCTGAGGAACATAGTGAGGCCTTGTCTCTACAATAAATCAAAAAGTTAGCTGGGTGTGGTGGCGCAGACCTGTAGTTCAGCTACATGGAAGGCTGAGGGGGAAGGTCCGCCTGAGTCCAGCCAGTAGAGACTACAGGGGCCATGAGGAGGCCATTGCACTCCAGCCTGGGTGGCAGAGTGAGAATTCCACTCAAAAAAAAAGAATGCATTGATGGATGATGCGGGATTCTAGAATGGGGGCAAGGGGAAGCAGTCAGAGAAGACCTCTCATTTGCATAGGGAAAAGCAAGTTGCAAAGGCTGGGAGACTGGAATGAACTTGGTTTGTTTCATAGACAGTGCAGCCAGAGCGTCAGTGGGTGGAGTTGAGTTTGGAGGGGTAAATCCTGTCAGATTTTATGTTATGTGATACATCATTGGCAATTTCAGGCAGAAAGCACTGATTTTGGTTTTTTTTTTTTTTTTTTTTTTAAGAGGTAAGGTCTTATTCTGTTGTCCAGGCTGGAGCCAGTGGCACAATTGTAACTCACTGCATCCTCAAACTCGTGGACTCTACAATCCTTCCACCTCAGCCTCCCAAGTAGTTGGGACTACAGGCAAACACCACTATACCACATCCAGCTAATTTTTTTTTCTTTTGAGTTGGAGTCTCACTCTTTCGCCATGCTGGAGTACAGTGGCACGCTCACGGCCACCCCAGCATCAACCTGCTGGGCTCCAGTGATCCTTCCGCCTCAGCCTTCCAAGTAGCCAGAACTACAGGTGCGTGCTACCACGCCTGGCTAATTTTTGATTTACTGTAGAGATGAGGTCTTGCCAAGTTGCCTGGGCTGGTCTTGAACCCGTGAACTCAGTCAATCTACCCGCCTTGTCCTCCCAAAGTGCTGCGATAACAGGCTGCCAGCTAACTTTTGAATATCTTTTAAAGACATGGTCTCTCTGAGTTTCCTAGGGTGGGTTTCAAACTCCTGGCCTCAAGCAGTCTTCCCACCTCATCCTTCCAAGGTGCTGGGATTACAGGTGTGAGCTACATACTCAGCCTGGCATGGGGACTTTTTTATTTTTATTTTTTTGAGTTGGAGTCTCACTCTGTCACCCAGGCTGGAGTGCAGCGGCACGCTCACAGCCACCGCAGACTCGACCTGCTGGGCTCAGTTGATCCTTCTACCTCAGCTTTCCAAATAGTTGGAACTATAGGCATGCACCATCATGCCCGGTTAATTTTTTGATTTATTGTAGAGACAAGGTCTCACCATGTTGCCCAGGCTAGTCTCGAACCCATGGGCTCAGGCAATCCTTTCACCTCGGCCTTCCAAAGTGCTGGGATTACAGGCTTGAGCCACTGTGCCTGGCTCTGGTGGTTCTTTTTTTTTTTTTGAGTTGGAGTCTCACTCTGTCGCCCAGGCTGGAGTATAGTGGCATGCTCACGGCCACCGCAGACTCGACCTGCTGGGCTCAGGTGATCCTTCTGCCTCAGCCTTCCAAGTAGCTAGGACCACAGGTGTGCACCATCACACCCAGCTAATTTTTAAAAATTATTCATTGTTGAGACGAAGTCTAGCCAAAGTTGCTCAGGCTGGTCTTGAACCCGTAGGCTCAGGCAATCCTCTCACCTTCACCTCCCAAAGTGCTGGGATTACAGGCGTAAGCCACTGACCCCAACCCAGAATCTGCATTTTAACAAGATTTCAGGGGATTTGTCTGAACTTTGAAGTTGGCAAACATTGCAGGCTTTAGACAAAGAAGCAAGTTTTGCCAATTGGCTGAGAAACAGAGGCCTGGAGGCTGGGAAGAAAACCACAAGTGTTAAGAAATTGGCACAGGCAGCAGGTTGATGCTGGGGTGGTCGTGAGTGTGCCACTGCACTCCAGCCTGGGCAACAGAATGAGTCTCCAATTCAAAAAAAAAAAAAAAAGAAAGATATTGGGGCAGGACTGGGCAGCACTTTGGGACCAGCCTGGGCAACTTGGCAAGACATCATTTGTACATTAAAAAAAAAAATAGCCAGGTATGGTGGTTCATGTCTGTGGTTCTAGCTACTTGGAAGACTGAGGTAGAAGGATCACCTAAGCCCAGCAGGTCGAGGCTGCAGTGGTCATGAGTGTGCCACTGTACTCCAGCCTGGGTGACAGTGAGACTGACTCAAAAAAAAAAAAAAAAAGATAAATAACCCAATTTTTTTTGTTCTGTGATCCACCACGCCAGTATTAACTCAATTTCTATTTTTTTATTTTGTGAATGGTAGGAGTCTCACTCCGTTGCCCAGGCTGGAGTGCAGTGGCATAATCATAGCCACAACCTGCTGGGCTTCAGCCATCCTTCCCCTCGGCCTTCCAAGTAGCCAAAACTAGAGATGTGTGCTACCACGCCCAGCTAATTTTTTGATTTATTGTAGAGATGAAGTCTCACCTTGTTGCCCAGGCTGTTCTTAAACTGTGGGCTCAGGCAATCCTCTCACCTCGGCCTCCCAAGTGCTGGGATTACAGTCTTGAGCCATCGCGCCTGGCCTAACCCAATTTTTAAAACGGACAAAGGGTCGGGTGAAGTGGCCCATGTCTGTAATCCCAGCACTTTGGCAAGCTGAAGTGGGAGAATTCTTGAGTCAAGGAATTTGAGATCAACCTTGACAACAAAGTGAGACTCTGTCACTACAAAAAATTAAAAAAATTAACCGGGTCTGGTGGCATGTGCCTGTAGTCCTGGCTAATTGGGAGGCTGAGGTGGGAGGAATGCTTGAACCCAGAAGTTTCAGGCTGTAGTGAGCTATGATCGGGCCACTGCACTCCAGCCTGGGTGACAGTACAAGACCCTGACCCCAAAAATGAAGTGATAAAATGGACAATGTTTCTAAATAGACATTTCTCTGAAGAAGGTGTTCAATGGCCAATAAATATCAAAGAATGCTCAAAATCCTGTAGTTATAATAAAAAGGCAGACAAAACAAGTGTTGATGAGGATTTGGAGAAATTGAAACCCTCTATAATTGCTCCTTGAACTCCTCCTCAGAGGTTAGCAGTGCTGGACCACCTCCCCGTCCCATGCAGTTGGAAATCCACAGATAACTTAGAAAAGACTGTCACCTGTAATTCCACCATTTTGGAAGGGCAAGGTGGGAGGACCGCTTGAGGCCAAGAGTTCATGATCAGCCTGTACTACATAGTGAGACTTGTCTCTATAAAAAAAAAAGAGAGAGAAAATAGGGTGGGCTCAGTGGCTCAGCCTGTAATCTCAGCGCTTTGGGAGCCTGCGGGTTTGAGACCAGCCTGGGCAACTTGGTGAGACCTTGTCTCTACAAAAAATAAAAAATTATCTAGGCGTGGTGGCGCGCGCTTGTAGTTCCGACTACTTGGAAGGCTAAGGTGGAAGGATCCCCTGAGCCCAGCAAGTCAATGCTGGGGTGGCTGTGAGCATGCCACTGTACTCCAGCCTGGGCAATGGAGTACGACTCCACCTCAAAAAAATAAAAATAAAATATATGTACTATTCATTAAGTGGAAGTGACTCATCATAAAGGTCTTCATCCTTGTCAGTTTCACATTGAGTAGGAGGAAAAGAAGGAAGAGGAGGGGCTTGGTCTTGCTGTCTCAGGGGTGGCAGAGGCAGGGGAGGAAGGGGAGGCTGGAGAGGCAGGCACACCTCATGTAACTTCTTGAAAAAAAATCTATGTATCAGGAGACCTCTGCAGTTCAAATCCATATTGTGCAAGGGTCAACTGTACATTGCTGGTGGGAATATAAAATGGTGCAGCCATCCTGGAAAACAGTTTGACCCTTCCTCAAAATGCTAAGCATATAGTTATCATATGTCCCAGCCGTTCAGCTCCTAGGTGTAGACCCAGGAGAAGTGTAAACATGTTCGTGGCCCCAATAGTTATAACAGAAACATTGGGGAAACAGCCCCAAATGTCTATCAATTGATGAATAGATAAATAAAACATGGTTACATATCCATACAAAACAGTTATATTCCATTCCCCCCAATGAAATTTTCTTCACAATTAAAATTAATGAAGTTCTGAGAACATACTGCAACATGCATGAACCTTGAAAACATGTCAAGTGAAAGAAAGACCTAGCTTATGACTCCATTTCTATGAAATGTCCAAGCCCGCAGATCTGTAGAGACAGTAGTTTAGCTGGGCTCAGTGACTCAGCCTGTGATCCCAGCACTTTGGGAGGCTGAGGCGAGTGGATTGCCTGAGTTCATAGGTTTGAGACCAACCCAGGCAACTTGGCAATACCTCTTCTCTACAATTAAAAAAAGGGGGGGGGCAACCCCCTTGGGTCCTCTCCCACTCTGGGAGCTTTTCTGTACTCTCAGTAAATCCTACTTTTAAAAAAAGAAAATTAGCCAGGCATGGTAGCATGTGTCTGTAGCTCCAGCTACTTGGAAGGCTGAGGTGGAAGGATTTTCTTTTCAAAAAAAGGAAAAAAGAGACAGTAGTTAAGTGGTTGCCTAGGGTTGACATAAGTGGAAAAGGAGAGAGACTGCTAATAGGTTCAGGGTTTCTTTCTTTTTTTTTTTTTTTGAGTTGAGTCTCACTCTGTCACCCAGGCTGGAGGGCAGTGGCATGCTCACGGCCACCGTAGCCTTAACCTGCTGGGCTCAGGTGATCCTTCTGCCTCAGCCTTCCAAGTAGCTGGAACCACAGGCAAGTGCTACCATGCCCGGCTAATTTTTTGATTTATTGTAGAGATGAGGTCTCACCATGTTGCTCAGGCTGGTCTTGAACCCCTGAGCTCAGGCAATTCTCTCGCCTCTGCCTCCCAAAGTACTGGGATTACAGGCTTGAGCCACTGTGCCCGACCTCTTTTTTTTTTTTTTTTTTTTTTGAGTTGGAGTCTCACTCTGTCACCCAGACTGGAGTGCAGTGGCCGCTCCTGGCCACTGCAGCCTCTACCTGCTGGGCTCCAGCAATCCTTCTGCCTCAGCCTTCCAAGTAGCTGGAACTACAGGCATGCGCTACCGTGCCCGGCTAATTTTTGATTTATCGTAGAGATGAGGTCTCGCCAAGTTGCCCAGGCGGGTCTCGAACCCGCAGGCTCAGGCAATCCACTCACTTTGGCCTCCCAAAGCGCTGGGATTACAGGCTGAGCCACCGAGCCTGGCCCTCTTTTTTTTTTTAAATTAACATGAGGCTGGGCTCGGTGGCTCAGCCTGTAACCCCAGCACTCTGGGAGGCCAAGGTGAGTAGATTGCCTGAGCACATGAGTTTGAGATCAGCCTGGGCAACTTGGCGAGACCTCGTCTCTACAGTAAATCACAAAATTAGCCAGGTGTGATAGCGCATGCTTATAGTTCCAGCTACTTGGAAGGCTGAGGTGGAAGGATTGCTGGAGCCCAGCAGGTCGACCCTGGGGTGCCCAGGAGCATGCCACTGCACTCTAGCCTGGGCGACAGAGTGAGATGCCAACTCAAAAAAAAAAAAATTAAGATGAAGTCTTGCTATGTTGACTAAGTTTGTCTTGAACTCCTGGCCTCAAGTGATCCTCCTGCCTTGGCCTCCCAAAATGCTGGGATTACATGTATGAGCCACGTTGAATTTTACACTTTATTTGTATAAATTTATGCAATGCGAGTGTAATTTTGTTACATGGATGTATTGTGTAGTGGTGAAGTAAGGGCTTTTAGGGTGTCTATCACCCGAATACATTGTAGCCATTAAGTAATTTCTCATCATCCACCCCCACCCTTTTCCTTCCAAGTCTTCACCATCCATCATTTCACCCTTGATGTCCATGTGTGCATGCTATTTAGCTCCCACTTATAAGTGAAAACATACAGTATTTGTCCTTCTGTGTCTGAGAATTTTATACTTTATTTTTATTTTTAAGTTGGAGTCTCACTCTGTTGCCTAGGCTGGAGTGCAGTGTCACGCTCATGACCACCACAGCCTCAACCTGCTGGGCTCAGATGATTCTTCCACCTCAGCCTTCCAAGAGGCTGGAACTACAGGTGCATGCCACCACACCTGGCTAATTTTTTTGATTTATTGTAGAGACAAGGACTCACCAAGTTTCCCAAGCTGGTCTTGAACCCCTGGGCTCAGGCAATCCTCTCGCCTCGGCCTCCCATAGTGCTGGAATTATAGGCATGGTCCACTGCACCTAGCATGAACATTTTACACTTTAAAGAAGTGAACCATGTGGTATGTGAACAAATTTAAAAAAAAACAACAGCCGGGCTCGGTGGCTCAGCCTGTAATCCCGCGCCTTGGGAGGCTGAGGTGAGTGGATTGCCTGAGCCTGCGGGTTCTAGACCCGCCTGGGCAGGCGAAACCTCATCTCTACAATAAAAATAAAATAAAAAAACAAAACAGGTTGGGCGCAGTGTCTCACACCTGTAATCCCAGCACTTTGGGAGGCCAAGGTGAAAGGACTGCTTGAGCCCAGGAGTTCAAAACTAGCCTGGGCAACATAGCAAGACCTCCTCTCTACCGAAAAAAAAAAAAAAATAAAATAATTAGCCAGATGTGGTGGCACACACCTGTAGTCCCAGCTACTCGGGATCCTGAGACAGAAGGATTGCCTGAGCCCAGGAGATTGAGGCTGTGGTGAGCCATGAATGTGTGTTGCACTCCAGCCTGGGTGACAGAGTAAGACCCTAACTCAAAAAAAAAAAAAAAAAAATTCACTTGTTCCATTCCAGGAACAAATACTTTGAAATGATGAAGGGCCCAGCAAAAGAGAGACCCTTGATGTTAACAGTCATCTAACCCTGTCTTGTGAATAAGGAAACCACTGAGGCCAGTGATTTAGCCAGGCAGTCTGGAGTGTGCCCTCTGCCCTGTGGGGGTCTTGCCTCCATTAGCGGATGGGGTACCAGGCTAATGTGGAATCTTCTCTCTTGGCCAGGTACTTGTCTGACAAGAGGCATGAGCTGGGTCCAAGCCATCCTGCAGGCCCGAAGCCTCACTCGGGGCTGGGGGGGCATCTGCAGGGCCGCTCTCACAGGAGCCCCAATCTCTCAGGTAAGCACTAGCTGGGCAGTCTTTGGGGTAGAGGAAGGGAAACCTGGATTTGCTCCCAACCCCTTTGGAGTCCAAACAGTGAAGACAGCTCTGGTGGGTCTGAGCTGGCCTGTCAGTACCCATTTTAGGTCCCTCCTTTCCTTTAAGAGTTGCTAATGACTGCGCTCAGTGGCTCAGCCTGTAATCCCAGCAACTTGGTAAGACCTCGTCTCTACAGCAAATCAAAAATTAGCCAGGTGTGGTAGCATGCACCTATAGTTCCGGTTACTTGGAAGGCTGAGGCAGAAGGATCACCGGAGCCCAGCAGGTCGACGCTGGGGTGGCCATGAGTGTGCCACTGCATTCCAGCCTGGGCAACAGAGTGAGATTACAACTCAAAAAAAAAGGAGTTGCTAATTCTGGGTATGGTGGCTCATGCCTGTAATCCCACACTTTGGGAGGCGGAGGTGAGAAGATTACCTGAACCCAGGAGTTCAAGACCAGCCTGAGCAACTTGGCGAGGTTTCTTGTCTACAATAAATCAAAAAAATTAGCTGGGTGTGGTAGCATGCACCTGTAGTTCCAGGTACTTGAAAGGCTGAGGTGGAAAAAAAAATTTTTTTCATTCCAAATGAATACCTTTTTAATATATTTTTTTTTTGAGTTGGAGTCTCACTCTGTCTCCCAGGCTGGAGCGCAGGCACGTTCACGGCCATCGCAGCCTCAACCTGCTGGACTGCAGGCAATCCTTCCACCTCAGCCTTCCAGGTAGCTGGACCTATAGGTGTGCGCCACCATGCCCAACTAATTTTTCTTGATTTACTTTAGAGACGAGGTCTTACCAAGTTTCCCAGTCTGGTCTTGAACTCCTGGGCTCAGGCAATCCTCTGGCCTCCACCTCCCAAAGTGCTGGATTACAGGTGTGAGCCACCGTGCCCAGCTTACCCTTTTAATTTTTCACCATCACCTTATCTAAACATGGAATGGCTGTGGGGGAGGCAGAGAGACTAAGAACACTGACTTCAATCTCAACTCTGCAGCTTTGCAGCTGTGTGACACTGTGCATCCTGCTTCATCTCTCCAGGCCTCAGCTTCCTCATCCGTAAAATAGTCACAGTCAGAGCACTCTCTCACAGGGCAGCTGTGAAGTCTCACACTTATAAACTGTTCAGTGGTACCTGGAATGGAAGGGTCTTCAGTAAATATGGCTGTTGTTACATATATATGTTTATTTATTTATTTTAGAGATGGTGTCTTGCTCTGTTGCAGGCTGCAGTGCAGTGGCATGGTGGCAGCTTATCACAGCCTCAAACTTCTGGGCCCAGGTGATCCTCCTACCTCAGCCTCCCAAGTATCTGGGACTACAGGTGTGGGCCATTGTACCCAGCTTATTAGCCATATATTTCTAAAGACATCTTATGTATAACCATTCTCATTAGAACATTCCATTTAAATTAAAGTAAGAAATTTGTTACTGTACCAGCTAGAGCAAGGGTCAACACATTTTTTTTTGTAGTTGTTGTTTTTGAGTTGGAGTCTCACTCTATCACCCAGGCTGGAGTGCAGTGGCACGTTAACCAGGTGTGGTGGCACATGCCTGTAGTTCCAGCTACTTGGAAGGATGAGGTGGAAGGATCACCTGAGCCCAGTGGGCCGAGGCTGCAGTGGCCATGAGTGTGCCACTGCATTCCAACCTGGGCAACAGAGTGAGACTCCTACTCCAAAAAAAAAAAATTAAATTAAAAAAAACAAACTTTGGCTGGGCTCGGTGGCTCAGCCTGTAATCCCAGCACTTTGGGAGGCTGAGGCAAGTGGATTGCCTGAGCCCATGGGTTCGAAACCAACCTGGACAACTTAGTGAGACCTCATCTCTACAATAAAATAAAAAATAGCTAGGCATGGTAGTGTGCGTCTGTAGTTCCGGCAACTCGGAAGGCTGAGGCGAAAGGATCGCCAGAGCCCAGCAGGTCGATGCTAGGGTATTCGTAAGCGTGGGTGCCACTGCACTCCAGCTTGGATGAATGAGTGAGACTCCAACTCAAAAAAAAACAAACTTTATTTAAAGGGGCTAGCCATAGTGGCTCACGCCTGTAATCTTGCACTTTGGGAGGCTGAAGTGGGAGGATCACTTGAGGCTGGCCAGGAGTTCAAGGCCTGCTTAGGCAACATAATGAGATCCCATCTCTACAAAAAAATAAAAATAAATTAGCTGGGCACGGTGGTGCATGCCTGTGGTCCCAGTAACTTGGAAGATGAGGCAGGAGCATTCCTTGAGCCCAGGGAGTTCTGGGCTGTGGTATGTTATGCCAATGGTGTGTCCCCAGTAAGCTCGGCATCAATATGGTGACATCCCTGGAAGGGTGGGGGGCACCAGGTTGCCTAAGGATGATGGGTGAACTGGCCCAGGTCAGAAATGGAGGAGGTCAGAAGTCCCATGCTGATCAGTAATGGAATTGTGCTTATGAATAGCCACTGCCATGCAGCCTGGGCAACATAGCAAGACCCTGTCTCTCTTTTTATTATTTATTTATTTATTTATTTTTGAGTTGGAGTCTCACTCTGTCGCCCAGACTGGAGTGCAGTGGCCGCTCCCGGCCACCGCAGCCTCGACCTGCTGGGCTCCGGCGATCCTTCCGCCTCAGCCTTCCAAGTAGCTGGAA
>CAUYQG010168133.1:0-12220 GCA_963574415.1 Tarsius wallacei | reverse complement strand
TCATCTTTCAATTTTGTTATTGTTGTTGATTCATTTTTGCTCTTTTGTTCTTCTGGGTTTTTTATTTTCATTTCTTATAGTTTAAGGTGAGTGTCAATATATGTGTGAGTGTGTGAACTGAAGTCCTTTTTTTTACCCCCCTCCTGTTTTTCTGTTTTTCTTCTCTATTCACTTTGCTCTAGGCATGTGTGTGTGTGTTTAGTTTTCTTGGTTTTTGTTGTTGTTGTTTGTTTTGTTTCACTTTGCTGTTATTCCAGTTTGTTTTGGGCTGTGTGTATATGTCTGTGTCTGTGTGTGTTCAATGGTTTTCCATTGGTTTCTGCTTTGCATCATCATATAGAGTGGTGGTGGGGGTGGGTCTCAGGAAACACATATTACAATCAGTGAACATTGTAATTTGCAAGTCGTTTTTGAATCCTAGTGCCTCATCCACTACTTTATTCAAATTTCAAAAACTACAAGAGGTAGCAAAACTTCCCATTCACGTGCTATTTCAAGATAGAACAAATGCAGAGCCCAGATCGGAGAAGACTAGAGGACTGAGCAAATATCAGAAGGGAAAGCCTCTCCCACTGACACTGAATAACAGCAAAGTGATACAAAACAAACAACAACAACAAAAACCAAGAAAACTAAACACACACACACATGCCTAGAGCAAAGTGAATAGAGAAGAAAAACAGAAAAACAGGAGGGGGTAAAAAAAAGGACTTCAGTTCACACACTCACACATATATTGACACTCACCTTAAACTATAAGAAATGAAAATAAAAAACCCAGAAGAACAAAAGAGCAAAAATGAATCAACAACAATAACAAAATTGAAAGATGAACACTCAATCATTCACATAAACATATAAACAGAAAATGACAAATGAAATAAGAAACAGAAAAAGAAAAGATAAAGAAATTTTGGGGGGATACAGATCAAACCCTCATATACACATTCATGCACAAAGGAAAAATATTTTTAAAATAGGTAAACTAGCAAACAGTCACAAAATTAAAAAAAAAATTTACATTGAAAATTAAAAAAAAAAAAAATACCTGTCTTCTTGTGGCAGGTTCTGTGATTGCTCTTCTAATCAAGTCTCTCCTGCAGAGCCGCCTCTTTCACTCTCTCCTCAGTGTCCAGAGCAGGGAAGGAAGAGAGGCAGTGGAGGTGGGTGGGGCTGCAGTTCTCCCCTCCCACTCTCCACTCTCATATGGTCAAGGAGAGCTGTTCCAGTGAGGAGCTATGGGATTGTCTCTTCCCCAGGTACGTACTTGCAGGGAATGCCCCAGCCAGGCCTATCCTGGAATGGAGTTCTCCTATTGCATCTGACATCCAGGCTCCACCTAGGTTTGTCCCTCTCAGTCATGGTCCAGCTGTGTGCGTCTGATGTTCAGAGGGTTTCTGGGGAGGAGAGGGAGGTCAGCCCCAGACTTACCACTGATCTCTTTGGAGTTCTTCCTCATCCTTTTCTGGCCACACCCTTTGTCCAATGGTTGAATCAGTGTAGGGGGTGGAGCACCTGGAACTCAGAATTCATCAGGTCCCTGTACTCTCAGGATATTCCCTCTGGGTCATAATCAATCCCTGAGTAGTTGATCCACCAGTCACAGAGATCAGGTCTGTTGCTCCATGGCTAGCAAGTCAGAACACTTTCCTGCCCCGCCTTCAAGATGGTGGTGGGGTGCCTGTCTTGTCCTCTTTTGTGGGACTGTGTCTCTGGACTCCCTCTGTAACCCCTGTTGCCAGTGCCCTGCCAGGTGCTGAAGTGGTGAGGCAAAGCCAGGAGCCAGCAGTCTCTCTTCTGCTACAATGGTGAGGGACAGCATGGAGTGACTGTTTCTCCCCGCTGTTTTTTCACAGAAAAAATATAATAGTGCTTGGCTTCTGTGACCTGTGAAGAGCTAGGGACCAAGCAGAGAAGCTGCATCCCTAACTGTTTTACCAGGGGCCTGGTCACTTGCTCACAAGCCCCCATTTAGACAGTTTCTCCCAGCATTTTCTTCTCAGGTAGGGTTTGTTGATTTTAAAAATTTAAAAAAAGATAGAAAAAGAAAATGGTGCTCAACTTCTGCATCCCAGGAGTCATTATGGTCCAAGTCCAGAGACTGTGGCACCAGCCACTGCACCAGGAGAGCCCTGACTGCTAGCTCCCTAGCCCTCACTCAGTCACTCACTAATACGCCCACTCGCTCACCAGCACATACACAAAATTTTCCATACACCCACTCACTCACACTGGGACTCACATAGTCCAACTGGCTTGGCCACCATCTTCCCACCTTTTCTCTCTATGCAGTTTTATAGACAAAGAATATGAAGTCTGGAAAAACAGAAAGATTCTGTACGAGGTTCTCAGATATAAAATATGTTGTCTGTTTGAACAAAGAGAATTTGGCAACATTGTTTGCAAGTCTTAATTTGATACATATATATATATATATATATATATATATATGTTTTTTCTGATAAAATTCAACCCAATCTTTAAAAAGGAACATTTTGAAAAGATGTGTCTTAAAGAAGCATTTGTTAATATACTATTTGACATTTTATTATCTTTTAAATTAATTTGGTTATGCATACTTCAAAAAAATAAGATATGTATTATCTTATTTATGACAATATTTCCTTCTGTGGCCACATATTAATTGGTTTATTCTGACATCTTCCTATAATTAACACCATTATTCTGATAGAAATGATAATAGAAATTCATCCATTTTCATATGTAATTAAAACATGTGACCAAACTTAATTTAAATATATATGTAATTTATTTGTAAACAGGAGCCTAAGAATTATTTTTAACAATTATTTAGATTAAGCAATCTATGTCATTTTCTTGCATTCTAAGTTAATTCTGTTGGTAAAGAAGAAAAGTAAGTAGATAATGTTTAGATATCAGCATATCACATAGAGATTGGGGGAATTAGGTACAAAAGTGAATGTGCAATATAGTAAAATTTTTATATTGCAACTTACTTGATTTTTTGTTTTAATAATAAAGCTTGTGTTCCTTATTCACACAAAAGCATTTCAGACAATTAATTAGGTCTTCATTAATAAATAATTAAGCATTTTATTCCTACATTGCTTGAAAGCAGTTTTTAATTTCATCTTGCCCATTTTGCTAATTTGGTGTTCAGCAAAAAGATTTGCCAACAGAAATTTTGTAAATCAAGCTTATGATATATTAGCCATAGTTTGTTTGCCTTCCAATTGCTCTTAGCTGTTGATAATGCAAATCAAGCCGCATGAGTGATAACCTGTCAGAAGACACTGCTTTGGAAAGCCATACTCACATTAATATAAACTGTTCAGAATTGCTATATGGAACATTTATTTCCATAATTAAGAAGACAAACATGGTAAAGAATATGCTGCTTCATCAAGTTTTGCATGTGAATCATTCCCAAAGTGGACTTCTATAAAGAGCTCCATGAATTCTGGCAGGAAAGAATGAAATATAAAGCATCTCAGTCCTTTACCTCAGCTAAGTCAGCAAACAATATCAGATATAAAAATAAACTTGACATTTAGTTATACACACTACAAAGTTTATAAAACAAGCTTTACCTAGAGTTACAGAAGAACACAGAATTTTGTCAAGAAAATAGGTGAGTCCAATATATGAGTCTATAATGGAGAATTCTGGGCACATATGTTTCTAGAAAGCCAGTTTCTTTCTGAGATAACCAGGAGGTGATATCAACTCACTGAGAGCATGTTTTATTCTTTACTGAACTACTAGCACCTAGAACAGAGTCTCACACAAAGAAAACATTCAATAAAAATTGTATTTAAGTAAAATTAATATAGGGTAATAACAAGATCTTACAAGTTATTTTATTTATAAGCTTTGTCATTTCTTCTAAGTCCCTCATTTCTCTTCAGAAAACTAGCTACACCCCAGAAAGACCACATAAATAAAGAAAAAGAACATGAGAAAATTCTCAAATAAGCAAAGCTTAGTCTCAAAAAGAGTGATAGTGGACAAAAAGGAAACCAAAAGTGCTTCAGTTTAATCAGTTACAGACTGCTCACCAGAATAGACAACAAAGATATTCCTTGCTTTAAGTCATTTGACTGCTAAACCTAAGTGCAGATGCTACTGATGCAGCTTCGTTATGCCAGGAGTTGGTGAGCTGGGGCTCCAAGGGATGTTGCAGTTCCTGAAGCTTCACTGCCAACCTGGGATCTTTGGGGAGGCCAGGGACATGATGGCATTTGGATAGGAGAATGTGATGACACCTAGAACTCAGGGATGCCACAACTGCAGAGCTTCCAAAGAATGTTACAATTCTCTTAGTTTGGGGGTTGGTAAGCCAAACCCCAAGAAGTGTTTACAATTCTGCCAGTTCAGAGGACTGGTGAGCCAGTCCGTGAGAAGTGTCTACATCTCTGCCGGTCTGGCAGGCTAGTGAGCCAGCTCTTGAGAAGAGTTATAGCTCTGCTGGTTCAGCAGGCTGATGAGCCAGGCCTCCAAGGAGTGTTTATAGCACCACCAGTTTGGTGGACCTAGCAAGCCAGGCTCCCAAGGAGTGTTGAAGCTCTGTTAGTTTGGATGGTCCAGCTCTTTCAGTCAGTGTGTGCAGCTCTTCTAGTTCAGCAGTTCCAGGTTCTTGTCTCTCGCCCAGGAGGGGTGTAGAAACCAAACAGTAAGTAGGAATGTATTAGATGATAGGAAAGTTCCCAGCAGTGAGAAGGGACCTGAAAGAGGGTTGCCCATGATGTCTCTGCAAGGCAGAGGTTCATATAGTCTTGAAAGCATTCTGATTGGTTGGTGGTCACACCAATCAGAAAGCGGATCTATGCTGTGGGATTGAAGTGCACCAATCAGGAGAGGTTTGGAAAGGGCCAATCAAGAAGAAGCACACAAAAAGGGAAGTCATTGACCTGGAAATGATTCTGCTTACTTCAGTTCATGTGTCTCCCAGCAAAAGTTTTTCTGGGACCCGCCCTAATCTGTGAACCTATCTGGTTTCTTCTTTTCTCCTCTCTCATTCCTTCCTCTGGAGTGATGACCCTGTCACTAGGGAATAGAGATAATGACCGGTCTGGCAACTTCCTGCTGATCATGGGCATTGTATGAGAATGGCAGCTGGGACTCCCCAGAGGGCCATCTATGGGTCCTCCATAATAGGAAGTTTCCATATGAGATTCCATCTGCATTGTCATCTGGAGTTTGACTGCCTCTAAATGAGAGAAAACAAATTTTACAATAAATACGGTTAGCCTTGCATGGACCAAATATGAGCAATGCAAAAAAGGAGCTATCAAGGTTAAAATACATGTCTACACGTTACAATTTCTAGGGAGTATAAGAAAGATTGTAACTGGCTGGGACTTGAACCAGCTTGTTCTCTTAGAGTTTCAATAATTTTGATTTTTTAAAAAGATCTGTAGATTTTTCTCTACCTGGGAGGAGGTGTTAATCCAAAAATAGCAAGTTTCATTTAAGAATGTACGTGCTCCTCCATATTCTGCCATGAACATATCCAATGCTTGACAATTTTGCAGTATCACAGTAGCTAGTGAACTGATGGATGTCTGTTGGGTCTTGATGAATCTTTCTAGTAGGGGTATTCCAATAAACCAAAAGAAACCTCTGGCAATCAAGAGTCCTAGTCCAGGCCTTTGTAAGACTGAGTGTTCAAGGGCACTTCCTCCCTGATTAGATATATGGTAGTTAGGCATTTCCAGGTGTCTGCAATGACATATTTGCAGAGAATGTTCCAAGAAAGATCCTAATTTTAGAATATGTCCTGAGGAAGCCATTTGAGCCTGACTGAGGATTGTTACATTAGGGATAGCAGTCACTATTGTGCAAGCATTATTCCATCAGTAGGGTAAAGCCAAGTATAAGCCATTACCACATAGAGAGCAATACCACTTTAATTAAGGAAGGTGGCCTGATGATTCTAAATGGGAAGAATATCCCAGTAACTGTAGTTTTCCTTGGTTCATCAGAGTTGTGGGAACAATAATGAGGAAAATCCTCTTCAGATAACCCAACTTGTTTCTGTTTCATGTTTTCACAAGGGACCGTTTCATTAGGTGTATGGGCTCTACAGGTATGATGATTGGGATTATATGAACAACTACCCATGGAAAGTCTTATAACAGTACTTGGGGGAGAGATATCCCACCCAGGCTAGTCTGAGGTGTGATTGAAAACAGTTGAAAACATTTCCTTACATTTCTGCCACTTTAACCTTAATTGAAGTCTTTTTGCTTTGCGGGGGAGGGCAGGAGTTGGTTGAGTTTCACTATTCCTTTTAGGACAGTTAATTCATACCAAGAACCATTGAGATTCCCAATCTGCTCTAGAAACAATGATATAGCTATCAGGGGAAGAGTTAGAGAAGGTCCCTCCTATGGACATATCCAGCAAGTTGAGTAATTATCCTGTTGAGCTAGGCATGTAATGGAGGGAAGGAGAAAGGTAGTGCTTATAAGAAGCTAGGGCTACTGATGACAGAAATAGGAAGTAAAATAGGCTAATCATTTTGTTCATTCCCATCTGAGAAATCTTATAGGAGGGGTTAAAAGGATGACTGTCTAGGGAAGTAGATAATCTCATGGATATTCAGAGTTAAGGGATTCTTGGCAAAAACATTTAACAGTGCAGATCAGAACAAAAGCCAAGGCAGCAAACATAGGTAAAATTACAAGGAGAATATCCAAGAATGGTTAATTATTGGTACTTTTACGATCTTTAGTTTAAGGTCTCTATTTGTTTTCACAATGGTGTTTTGAGTGTCCTCCTAGATCAGTAGCAGCAATTTCTTCTGGACTTCAGACTTTCACTTTAGTATGATGAATCCAAGAGACTATTCTGGTGGTCTTTCACTGCTGAAGGAGTGTAGAGAAGGACTGTGTGGGATCCCTCCCAATCTGGGTCTAAATAAGGGGAAAGAGAGGAAAGAAACCTTACCATTACCATATCTCCTGGGTTCCATATATCATGCTATGACATACATATACCATTTTTTGACATACTTGAACCTTTTCTTTTTTTTGTCCTATACTTTCCTTCCTTTAAATAACTAGCCACTTTATTGCAGGACAAAAGTTTACCATATGAGATCCTTTCCTATACAAAATCACTCTCCATCCTTTATATCTTTCCTTACCAAAAACATATTTCTATGCCAAACTCTTTCTTTGCATCTTTCCTTTGCCATTCTGGCTTCTCCCTTTCCACCTTTCGATATAGCCTTCTACATTTGTATTTTGAATTGTCCCTAATAACTTTAATTATTGCTATATAGATTTCAACATAGATGGCCAGGACCACATGGCTGGCACCTGTGTTAATTCAAAAATTAATTTGGGTTCCAGCACCCTAATATTCACATGGGGGTTGTTGAGGTGATGATAAGCTATGTCAGACACTTTAACAGGTTCCCAGGTCTCCTCAGTGGCCATCATTCCTGAGCTAGTTTTTCTGTCTTCAGAAGATAGCATACCCATTTTCCAATGGCTCTCTGGTCTGTGCAGTGGAAAAGATCTTGGAGACTTAAGCCTCTATTGGGTAACCAGGCTTCTAGTACCCCTGCAGATTGTACCCATGGCAACATACTCCATCCCCTTAGTGGGTTTATTCTTACCAGGTCTCTGATAGGCTGTTCGAGTTTTGTGGCTAATGGTGACTGCCAATTGAGATGCCTCCCATGGCTCTCTGGTTCTGCAGACCTCCTTGACACTCTGTTACTTTTTTAGTGTCTTGACTTGCCACATCCATAACAGTTAGCAAATGCACCTCTAGGATCCTGGGTTTACAAATCTGTAAGGCAGACACTAGAGCCTCCATTTTTCTTATGTCTCCTTTTTCCTGGCTCCTTCTCCTGATCCCTATTGTAAAAGACCAAGGGGTCCACATTCAGGAGGTTCTCCAAGGTACTATCTGGTCCTATGGCTTACATTTACAGCTTCCTCTTGATATTCAGAGTTGCTTGAGTAATAGATATCTTTTTGGGTCAGTTGCCCTTTGACTGACTCAAGTTCTAGGGAGGTGTGCTTAACCAAAGCCTCTCTGAGCCTTTCCAGAAGGACTGAGAGATTCTCATCTGTTCCCTGTTCCATCACAGACAACTTATAGTTGAGAGGTTTAGTTCTAGTCTTTCTTAAGCCTTCCAATACGCACATCAGGAAATGTTTTTTCCTCCATTCTCCCTGGATGCTATCAGGGTCTCATTTATGGTCTTCAAGTGGCACTGCTAATTTTCCACTTGGATAAGGCTCTTCCCCCTCTCTCATTCCCAAATTTCTCTGCTGCTTACAGGGCTGCTTGTTTCTCAGTTGTTGTCAGGGTTTGGCTTAAAAGTAACATAACATCCTTCCAGAACAGCTCAAATACTTGGGTTAAATTCTGAAAGCATCCATACACTTGTCGGGGTCATCTGAGAACCTGCCAAGATTTCCCTTCATTTATTTCAAGGCCCATAGGGAATAGGGTACCTGTGCCTTACTGGAACCATATTCACTAAACTTCTTTTAGAGGGGCACAAGCAAAGCTTGTCTAGGGTGAGAGTGTTCAGGGTGGGGCGTGTTTGAAGTATGGGTAGATCCTAGATAAGGGGGGCAGGATGGACCAGGAGGAGTGGCCTCAGGGACTGATACCTTCCCCAGTTGTACCTCTGGGGTTGGCCTCCCTGGTCCATCGGGACTATCCTTTGAAATTACTGTTGCACCCTACCACCCCCACACCCTCCCCCAGAGGCTAAGTCTCTATCCTGCAACTTTTAATTCAGCCATGCTTGGGTGCAAAAGAATCTAAGATGCTTTTTCTTCAGTGTCTGAGGGTTAAAAGAAGTCCCAGTGTTTCAGGATGCACTCAAGAGGAGCGCATACTGCAGATAGCCACATGACTTGTTACCCATCTGGGGAGAGAGAGAGAGGCAAAAGATGGCATCCCTTAACCTTCCCTACTTCTTCATCAATGCACATGAATAAGCATTGAAGAAAGAAGGGTGTCCTCTTACTTTCCTGTCCTTATGTTCTAGTGGCATCCCCATGGATGCAATTGTGACCTCTATCCATGTGTAGGAAAGTATCTGGTCAGCAGGAGTAGTCATGCTTACCTGCACAGTGACGCCACCCTTTGCTGTCTCTGAATTCCTGTAAATTAATTATCCCCCTAATCCAGATTAAGTCTGAAAAAATACCTTGGAGCAGCTATATTTGGTCAAGTGGTTTTAACAGAAGGGAGGGTGATTTTGGGACCTTCCGTCAACTTCTGGCTAGTAGACTCATGGATTGAGCCAAGATGCAACACCTGTATTAATGGGAAAAATTACTTTCCAAGCCAAGTTCTTTCTCCCTGGTAAGGAACCATTTAAGCTGGAGACATAAAAGTGCTTGAGGAAGGTATACAGGTCCATCAAGACAGTATGCAGTGGCCTCGAAAAAAAATCCAAATTAGCAGCTGATGAGCATCTTCCTTACTACTTCCCTATCATGAGCAGAAGTTTTCAAATGAGGCAGGACATTAAGCTTGTATTAGCTGGTTCTAACAGGGCCAACAACAAATTGTCTGATTTCCCAGGCATAGAGCCGACAAGGTGCTTTAAAGGGAAGAGTCCACTTTCATTCAACTTTTACCTACCCATAGAATCCCTTAAATGTGCTGACAAGAATTACATGCTAGGGCAAAACTATAGAGCCAGATTCTCCTTAAACAAAAGAGTGGGAGCCTGATGAAGTGGAGACCTGACCTAACAAGACACCTCTCAAAAGTTAATTTCTTGCATATTAAAGTTTCTTATATTCTCCAAATTATGCTGACATGGTAGAAAAACCAAAGTCCCGTGCCCTCTACCAGTGAGTTATTTCATTAAGAGAAAATTCTTAAAATCTTTCCATCTCCCTGTTTCTCAGAAACAATGGAAACACACTGTCCTGAGCTACATTCCAAAAGGGCCAAACCCGCTACCCATACTGCCCAGCAATGCCGATTCCCTAGGCTGAAAAAAATCACTTGTGACATTGAGCACGGAGAGGGGAGAGTAGTCACGGCAGTCCCAAAGAAAAGAAAATGCAAGAGGAAAGGCTGAAGAAAATGTGGTTGGGAAACTGAGGGTGAGAAGCTTCAGAAGTGAAAGTAAAGAGATAGTTCCACTTTAACACACCCTTGCAAAAATCCCAGATGTGCCCCCCAAAAGATGCAGTTTAGTTATCCCATGAGTTGGCAAGCTGTGCCCTCTAAAGGGTGTTGCAGTTCCCAAAGCTACACTACTAGTCCAGGGACCACGTGGTGGCCAGGGAACCAATGGTGTTCAGATAGGGGAAAGCAGTGGCACCAAAGAGCTCAGACATGTCCACAGCTGCAGAGCCCCAAAGGAGTGTTATGTCTTTCTTAGTTTGAGGGTCAGTGAGCCAAGCCCTGAGAAGTGTTTACAATTCTATCATTTCATTGGACTAGTGAGCCAGCCCCTGAGGAGTTTTTACAGCTCTATTGGTTCCGGGGGGCCAGCAAGTCAGATCCCTAGAAGTGCTGCAACTCTGCCAGTTTGGCAGGCCAACAAGCCAGACCCCCCCCCCCCAAGACGTGTTTACAGCTCAGTTTGTTTACAACTCAGGCCTACAAGGAGTGTTGGTGGGCCAGCAAGCCAGGCTCTCAAGGAGTGTTGAAGCTCTTGTAGTTTGGTGGGTCCAGCTCTTCAAGTCCAGCATGTGCAACTCTTCTAGCTCAGTAGTTCCATGTTCTTGTCTCATGACCAGGAAGAATGAGAAACATGGACACAAAAGTGAGTAATTAGAAATTTATTAGAAGAAACGAAAGCTCCCAGCAGTGAGAGGGGACCCAAAAGAGGGTTGCCAATGTTGCCTCTGCAAGTAGGAATTTATATAACCTTGATGATTGGTTGGTGGTAGCACCAATCAGAGAGAGGCACTATGATACGGAATTGAAATGTACCAATCAGGAGAGGGTTGGAAAGGACCAATTAAGAAGTGCAAGAAAGGAAAAATTCATGGACCTAGAAATGGGTTTGCTCACTGCAGTCCATGGGGCTTGCAAAATACTGGGACCCACCCTAATCTGTCTGTCTATCTGGTTTCTTCCTTTCTCCTCTCTCACTACTTTGGAAACTTTTGAATTAAGAAAATTTGTTTCTTACTCAGCATCGCCTCCTGTTATTTTCCAAGTATGTTGTATAATACCAATTTTCAATTAAATTTTGTTTGATTTACTTAAGAGTTGAAAGAAGGGAACTAAAAGAAGGGTAGAAATCACCTAAACACCTTAATGAATAATTTTTGCATAGGAATCTATGTGATTTCCAGAAAATTGCATTTTTATAAAGGTCATGGCACATAATACTAACTTATGACTCAAAATAGAAATTATTTTTATACTTACCTTTTTGTCATACGTTAAAGAAACTACTGGTTTATATTGTCCTGTTTTGCTGTTCTAGAATCATTCCATATCTGTCTCTTGACAGTCATATTTAGAAAAAATGAATCAAGAAATAAACTATAAACTGATAAGTATTTTATTATTTTCTTTATAATCTTGCATTTTACCTGAGGAGCTTCAGTATATAAGATGTTTTATAAAGTGGAATGATTTTAATGGCATATACATAAGAGTGCTTTAAAAACAATTGACATGTTTTTGGCTAAACATTTGACTGTTTAAATGATCTTTATGTAACTGAAAATATTCGGTATTCAAAGGATTCGCATTTAACAATGGCTACAAAGTTGACATTTAGACTCTAGGTTCCTAAAGACAGGCACTATGTTCTTCTGCAGAGGACAAATTTCAAAATATAAAGTTCAATTGGTGTATTAGTAAAAGTCTGAATAGATACGTTGCACATATTTAGCTGATTACATAAGTATGGCTGTCTGAGTCAGGAAATGAACATCCCAGGATGAAGTAGATCTATATCAAAATAATTATAATGTAAAGCAATATAATGATGAGAACACAATGCACTCCACCCACAGCTGTTCTTGCATTACCCATATGAAAAGAAACACAAGACAGAAAGAAAAGACTGACACATTGATTGGATCTGCTTTTTCCTAAGTTTTATGAAACCTGTCACTTTTTAAGGTTCTTTTTTTTTTATATACAATATTTTTTTATTGTGATATTGAGGGGTACAGTTAAGGGTTAGGTACACAAATATGTCTCGTTCAGGCACCCTTGTTGATAAGAAGTGTCCCTCCATCCCCAGACAGGTATTTACTGCCATTAATCCCTTCCC
>CAUYQG010168132.1:0-28445 GCA_963574415.1 Tarsius wallacei | reverse complement strand
AGTATTCACTTGTAGTCCCAGCTACACGGGAGACTGAAGCGGGAAGATCACTTGAGCCCCAAAGTTCAAGGCTGTAGTGCACCATGATGATTGCACTTGTGAACAGTCCCTGAACTCTAGACTGTGCAACACAGCGAGACCCTCTCTTTAAAATAATAATAATAATAATAAATCTGTTCCACCTACTTTGAGGAATTTGACAATTTCTGCTCCCATCAGTTGCAATGCTTGGCACTTGGCAGGCAATCCTTTGGCATACAAATGTAATAAAACATCATCTCCTGTAAGTGACTTCTTTTTTAGAGGCTGTAGAAGCACTTGGGTTTTGTTTTTCAAGAAAATAAAGAATTGCTATTATCCCACCAATAAATATGTGCTTCACTCATTTCAAATCTACCTGCTACTGCTCTGTTTGGATGCCCTGCAACAGACACAGTGATTTTTTTGATCCATTCTTTCAAATATATTTTAAACGGCAACTGAATTACATTTACATTGCACCAGCAATGCATATCATGTAACTGATGTCAGAAAAACACAGACAGCTGTACTCAAGTACACACATGCATAAGCAAGGTCACATCTGTTGCCTGCTTGGCAGCGAATGGGAGGTACCATACTCTGTAAGTCACATCCAAAGTTTAGAGACGCTATACTATAGATTGAGAAAACTGTACATCTTATAATCGATGAAATAAGAGAATAAAAGCCAGTATTAATTGAGCATTTACTAATTTTCACCTAACCCCAGAAGGAAGAAACTATCCATCTTATAGATGAAGGATTAAAGCCCAGAGAGACTGACAAATTTTCCCAAGATCACATGGCTAGAAAATAGCAGAACTAGTTATCAAGTCCAGGCAGCATTACTGTCAAGATCCCTTAACTGCATACTCTATTGACTCTCTAATCTAAATTTTAATACTATTCTAATTCAAAGACCTGTGCATTTGGGCCCTGTCTGTTCTCTGCATACTCATCACCCACAGCTCCTGTCTCTAAACGTTGTATTTCAATAGTGCCTTGGCACCCCACACCACCTCACCCTGTCTTGGCCTTCCTCTCTCTGGATTCCTTTTCTTCTGTTAATTCGCCTAGCCAACACTCATCCTTTAAGACTCAACTCAGATGTTACCTCCTCCAGGAAGCCTGCGGTAATCGCTCCTTCCAAAACTGGAACGCCATCTCTGTGCTTCTATGATACTTGAATTTCCCTCCGTAAGAGCATTTATCACGTTGTATTTTCATCATCCCTTCACAGGGCTGGGTAGTCAGTCAACATGCACTGGTTCAGAGCCCTGGCCGACAACCACTGCATCTGGACAGACTTTTGTGTTGGTGGGTCAGGGCATGTGACTGCCCAGCAGTCAACAGTGTTGATGGCATTACCACATTTACATGTCTTGTAAAACTCTTCACATCTTCCTTATAGAGCCCTGCATCTGGCACATATTAGGGGCTCTATACATGTTTGCACAAGTTCATTCAATTGAAGTTTGCCCATAGCAAACAACCACTGGATGAGTCTGTTCACCCAGTCTTGGGTGTCCAAGGAGCAGTCTTTGGAGGATCCATCCCAACCCTATTAGTGGGATCAGAACTGAGGATAGGCTGAGACAGGCAGAGAGGTAGAAAGAACAATGTCTGCAAGAAACAATAGTTTTCAGTAACATCAGCCATGGAAGGGATGCTGGGAGAGGCACCGGCATCCTCTGCTCATTCAATGCATGTCAGATCTGGGAAGACCCTTAAGAGACTGGGTCTACCAATTCTAGAACAGAGGAAATCAAGACCCAGGAGACATGGTTCCCGGCCTAAGGCCTTTGGCCAGTCGAGGCAGGACTGGGACCGGAACAGAAGCTCTCAGTTCTCATCACTCGCCCCATCCACTCCGCCCACAGGCCAAGAGAGCTGGGGGCTGAGTGCTTTCAAATTCAGGCAAGAATTGCAGCAGGTGGGTTCCTATAAGTAGACTAGAAATTATAAAAAGACCACTTTCCTCTTGGAAGACTTGTTCTTTGGCCGGGAATTTACTTGCTACATTTAGAAACAAGACAAATGAATCAGACAGACTTAAAAATGACTTTGAGAGGTGTGCATAAGGAAGGCGTTGAAGGACTTTCTCAGGAGAACTTTATCAGCTAATAATCCCCAGAATTCTGACGGACATCGGCATCCTTGTCGTGAAAGACAGGTGATCAGTCTAGGTCAATGCGTGGAACATTGAGATTGAGTATATAACATCAAGCCCAATCAAAACCGGCAGGCAACTGGCGTTCACCCCAAAGCATGGATAGGCTTCCAAGCACCAATTTTTAATCAATCCCATTCCCCCCTCCTCACAAATAATGGAATAATTCTGGACCTAAAAGAAGACCATGAGTCCTAAAGGGCAGGGAGGGTAGGAGGGGTTCTGGAAAAAAAGATACTAACATTATTGAAACCCTACTTCTTCTTGGACACTTTACATGTATCCTTCGTTTAATCCACAGTCATTAAACCCATTTCACAGATGAGAAAACCAAGGCTCAAAGAGGTGGAGTGTCTTGCCAAGACTCAGACCAGGTCAGCAGTCATATCAGTCATGGATTGATTGGTCAGCCAACAATACAATCTAGATGCTTTAAGCTAAAAAAGATTAGGCATTTCAATCCTAATTAGGCACAAGGAACTTACAAAACTGTTGAAAGAACCCAAGAAGTGAAAGTGGAATGTGGGAGAGGAGATGAATCTGCCGGTCACTAGCTTTCACGTTTATCTCTGTGGCTGGGGTATAAGGATTGTCACCCAACGTTGAGGATAAGTTGGGAAGACACTGTCGGTATCATGCCTCCTCCAAAGTCCCACATAAGTCATGATTATTAGGGAAACAGAATCTACTGCTAAGAATCTCACACCTACCAAAACCACACATGCGCATGGCTGCCAGCAAACAAACAAACAGGCTTTTATTGCCCTTCTTCCTTCTCTGTCCCAGGCAAATGCATTTCACTCTAAGAACCATGCTGGCAGGTGAGTAAAAGAAACAGAGTTCTCAATCTTTCAAGGCCTGCAGGACAGGGAAGAGCACAGAGAGGGGTGATGATAGCACTGAGGCCCACAGGTAATATCCAGAACACTAGTATCACTGGAAACCAAACTCAGGTCTTTCTGATTCCAAAACATACACACTTTCCACCAACTGTTCTTTAACGTGAGGAGGATAGACAGAAAAACAAGTAAGAAAAGTTAAAGTTTGTGATAGGATGTTAAGAAGAAGCCGCTGTATATTGCTTTTCAAAAGAATAAAAAAAGCCGGGCTCAGTGGCTCAGCCTGTAATCCCGCGCCTTGGGAGGCTGAGGTGAGTGGATTGCCTGAGCCCGCGGGTTCGAGACCCGTCTGGGCAGGCGAAACCTCATCTCTACAATAAATCTAAAAAACTAGCCGGGCGTGGTAGCGCGTGCCTGTAATTCCGGCTACTCGGAAGGCTGAGGCGGAAGGATCGCCGGAGCCCAGCAGGTCGAGGCTGCAGTGGTCGGGAACGGCCACTGCACTCCAGTCTGGGCGATCGAGTGGGACTCCAACTCAAAAAAAAGAAAAAGAAAGAATAAAAAGAAGTCGACAGTTATGTACTTCAAATTTTAAATTTAATAGTAGTAGGACTACTTATTACCAGGAAAGTTGGTCTATACTCAAGTGAACCCAAAAGAACGTATGGGTCATAAAGACTGACTCGTTTCTGAATTAAAAACTTTACAATCTACGGGCAACAACCACAAAAACTTGAATGACTTCAAATTGTTGTGATTTTTACATGTGTAATCACATTTGAGGTTCACGACAGCCCCACAAGGGATAAAACTCTATATTTCTCCTGTTCCGTGTCACAGGAGAAATGAAGCATGAAGTCCTCTAACACACGGAGTTAGTGCCACTTGGCAGTGCGCTAACTCTCTCTCAACTCACCCCAGCCCTTCCGTGACCTCACTGTGTGACCTCGGTTCAACGTGTCACCTTTCCGGAACATTAACGCTGACAAGTTTATTTACCTGATCAAACTGTGAGGACCATTCATGTCAACACATTTATGAAACATCTATCCCAGGCTCTGTGCTGAATTAAATTCAATCATGGCTGTGAGGAGTAAACTTGGATAAAGTTAAAAGAGCTATACAAATGCAAACAATTAGCCTATCAACTCATTTTCCTGGTATTTGCCTCTTTCGAATAAAAGCCAAATGGAGGTGGAAATTTGACTTTGTCATCCAATTTACTTAATGCTTGAAAAAGAAGGAAGTCTCTGCCTGAAGAAACTTAAAATATGACGGAGAAGACCAACCATGGGCAAGTCTGCCTTGTCCCCCCTGCTTCTCTCAACTTTTCCAGGGCCTATGGCGGTTTCTACGCAATGTGGAATTCATGAAATCCTGCCTTACATATTTTTTGCTGCTATTTTGTGATAGTCAGACTGTCTCTACGGCTAGACCGCAGACACCTTTAGAGCATAGACCAGTGAAGGGTAATCAGTTTGGCGTGGAACACCAACACGCACTGATTAGAGGACCTCACCACACACAGTGTGCTCGATAGACCAGTAGTATTAGCATCCTCTGGAAGCTTATCAGAAACGCAGAGCTACGACCCAACTCTAGATCTGCTTACTTGGAATTTGCATTCAACATAATGCCCAGGTAATTAGCATGCCCATTAAAATGTGACAGGTGATAAGCTTAAGACTGGTGTTAAGAAAGCCTCTGAGACTCTCAGCTGTAAAAAGCACTCAATACTTTTGAGATATTTTTCATGGCAAAAGGGCACAAGAGACAGTAAGTGTCCTAACCTTAGCAAAGACCAAATCTGATATTTCCTTATCTGCCACATCACCTAACATTATTCTGGGCAGAATTGTTAAGTACTAGGTTCTTTATACTCTTATAATGAGCTCATCTGAGTGCTTTATTGTAACTAAATTTATAGGCACCATTAAACCATATAGACATCACGGAGGCATATGGTTTCCTTCCTAGCATGTTCCATAGTATAACTGTGATGGAGTTGCTATGGAACTGACAGAGACAGAAAGTGGATGAGGTGTTATCAGGGTCTGGAGAGAAAGTGGGGAGCTCTTGCTTGATGATTAGAGTTTCTGTCTGAGGTTAAAAAAAAAGGTTTTGTAAATAGTGGTAATAGTCAAACAACATTGTGAATGTAATTAATGCCACTGAATTGCATATTTCAAAGTAGTTTAAATGGCAAATTAAAAAATATATGTATTATACCATGATTTTTAAAATTATTTTAAAAAGAAGAGAGACTTGCAATGGGCCAGCGACATTGGGTTTAAGAGGATATTCAGCTTGGCTCTACTGATCAGTATCCAAGGAAGCCTTCAATCCTAACTTCCACCCATTTCTGTGAGATCTCCAAAGCAGTGTGGGGGAGGGGGTATCTGGGGGGAGGGCGCAAAAAAAAAAACAAGGCAAAGGAATGTTTATTACCAGCTAACTCGTGACTTAATATTCACATATGAGAGATGTGTCCTGTCTTCTAAGGGAAGTGAAAGGTGACAACCTGGAGACTGGGAGGATAGGAAAGAGAGAAAGCCCTGATCTGGCAGAGGATGGGGGATGTCCCAGATGGAGGCAATAGACAGGAACCAGAAGAGCAAAGCAAGCCTGGGCTTGGCAAGAGACTGGAAAAATTACATCATGAGGCAGTTTATGGTCATGACAGGGAGTGATAATTGGGACCATGATAAATCCCCACACATCAGCGCTAGTCTAAAGGTTATCTGTTGATGTACCCTTCAGCAGATGAGACACTCTAGTCATGCCACGACACCTAGTGAGTGGCACACCCTGGACCAGACCTCTTGTCTTCTGAATCCCATCCCTTGCCCTCCACTATCCTGAGCCAAGCACCACGACAAGGATTTCTATCTATTGCAAATTATTCATAAGAATCTCTGTCTTCCTCTGTCCTGGTATTTCTCACAAGATGCAACAGCTCACAGTTTGAAACCATCAGTACAAGACTTTTATAGATTTACAGAGTGTCTCCAGTACCTCTGCCAACGTTTCTGTAGTCCTTTGAAGTCCAGCCGTTGTTATGGCCAGAGCCCAGAGGGCCAGAAAAAACAATTAGCAAATGCATGAATCTGAGCTCTGTTTATCCTTTTTTTGTGAAGGATAATCATGTGTTAGCTGAAGTGAGACCTTGGGAGTCAATTACGTGTTGGCTGAGCAAAGCCGCTGTTATGAAATTCAGAAGTCACAATTGAAACACGTGTGGAAATTCATATCATTCACTACAGAGATGATTACTTCATATCAAGCAAATAACCATCTGCCTCAACAATAAATTGGGGTTGTGTACACAAGGGTAACCAATTGTCCTGGTTTGGCCCATTGTATGGGACAAATCAGGACAGTTCCCTGATGTGAGGAGTTCTCTGGATATGAGACCTTCAGTACTAAAACTAAGGAAGTCCAGGGTAAATGGGACAAGGTGGTCACCCCGTGTATATACCTGCTGTGTGCTAGAAACCACAGGGCAGTGCAGAGAGAAGTGGAATGTGACCCTTTTCCTCAAAGGCATTACCATGGTGGCAAAGGTCATTTTAATGGAAATATGCTTGCATCTGCATTTTCTTGTATATGACCTTCTCTCCCATCATCCAAAAGCATCCATCTGCCTTGGCAAGAAGAAGAATGTGTGTGATTAGGACTCCCAGAGCAGAAATGCAAAGAGAAAGAAGGCACATTTGCTATTCATCTTTTGAACACTAAAATAGAATTTTCAAGACAATATTTTGAAAGTCATACTTTCTAAAGATACATAATATATATTTTTCAAGCGCCAATGAACATATCAAGAACCAGACCTGGATGACTCGAACACTGAGCTTTTTTTAGGTGAAGCACAGAACATACTTAGGCTATGACGTGGTGAAAGTCCCACCAGATAGACCGGGAAATTGGGAGCCGTTCTGACCCAGGGCAGAAAGAGAAAGGGGATAAGAGAACAAGCCGTCAGACACATGTGCCACGGCTTCTACCTCCAGAATTTCAAAACAGAGGATTAGAGGGCTTGAGGGCTTTGCTGGACATCCCTGTTATCCTGGCCACCCTCCAACATGGGGCGGTCGCACAGAGTAGATGGGCGATTTAGCACAGCTAGGCAGAGAATCAACTTTAATGGGCTCCTTCGACCCTTCCTTCCTCCAGCATGGAATGGACCCAGAAGTCTTTGCATTGCTGGAGAGGGAGGTAAGGAAACCCAGCAGACTCTCCAAGGCCATGTCAAGAAGTGAGGTGGCAGCGCCACAGGGAGCATGAGGGTGGGCAGGATAGAGGGCATCTGCATGTGAGAGAGACAGACGCAGAGACAGGGAGACACAGAGAAGGAGGAAGAGGGAGAGGACAAATCTCACATTCAACCGCTGTGTCTCAAGGTCATCCATGCGAGTAACCTGGAAAACCATCCCAAACCGTCCAGAGATCAGCAAAGTAATGCTTCACCCACAGACCTCAGGCCTCTTTTCCCATAGCCACAAAGGTCCATAAGCCACTCCCTTGCCAGCCAGATGCCACCTTGGAGAGGAAGGGAAATGAATGACTAAGCATTTGCCAAAACGAGCTGCTTGAAAGTAGAGGAGATCATCGAAGTCACAAGAGACTGAGCTGTAATTCTCTGGCAAATAAAATTCTTTCTACCTCACCCTCCTGTCTTCCTGCCAACCCTCCATCCTGTGTGATATGGACTCGTCAAGTTTCATCAATTATTGACAACAGGAACAAATGGGAAAGGAGAGGGAATTATTGAAAGACAGGTCATTTCCTTACTGATCAGGTCTGCCTTGAAAATAAAGGCACAATAGCTGGGCGCAGTGGCTCAAGCCTGTAATCCCAGCACATTGGGTGGCTGAGGTGAGAGGGTTGCCTGAGCCCACAGGTTCACAACCAGCCTGGGCAACTGGGCAAGACCTCATCTCTACAATTAACCAAAAAATGAGCCGGGTGTGGTAGCACGTACCTGTAGTTCTGGCTTCTTGGAAGGCTGAGGCGGAAGGATCACCGGAGCCCAGCAGGTCGACACTGGGGTGGCCTTGAGTGTGCCACTGCACTCCAGCTTGGGTGAGGAAGTGAGACTCCAACTCAAAAAAAAAAGAAAGAAAGAAACTAAAGGCACAGGAGAAAGACTTTTTAAGTGAGGAAGACGCTCCTGAGATTTTGCTGCATCACTCTAGAGACTGGGTTGTGTTACAGTGACCTCCAACCCCCAAATTTCAGCAGCTCAGAACCACAAGCATTTACCTTTTACTCTCATCACATGTCTCTTATGAGTTGGTGGGTCGATGCTTACCAAAATGTTTTGGGGGCCCAGGATGATGGGACAGTCACCATCTGGGACTTTGCCAGTTGCTGTACAAAGGGAAAACAGCTCAGAGGGGTTGCAAACCTGCTTCGGCCCCAAGTGATACCGGATTTTTTTTTTTAATTTTAGATTCAGGGGGTACACATGTGCATTCATTACATGGGCATATTGTGTAGTGGTGGGGTTTGGGTCTCAGATGGCCCATTTCTCAGATAATGAACGTTGTGCCCCGTAGGTACCCTCTATGAGTATCTCCAGTGTCCATTATTTCATCTTTATGACCGTTCAGTTCTCACAAATGAGACATGAGAACATGCGGTGTTCGGTTTTGTGTTGTGCCTGCATGCTCATCGCAGCACAGTTCACTATTGCAAAGATGTGGAATCAACCTAAATACCCATCAGTCAATCAGTGGTTATTGAAAATGTGGCATATATACACCATGGGGTGCTACACAGCCATAAACAAGAATGAAATCATGTCCTTTGCAGCAACATGGATGGAGCTGGACGTCATCACCCTAAATAAACCTCCTACTTCTACTCAGAACTCACTGGCTGGTGCTAACCCCATGGCCTCACCCAACCACAAGGGAGGCAGGAAGCTTAACACTAACTACCCTGTGCCTGAAAATATTTGGCAAAGAGTATTAATGACCAACCAGAAGCGATGGCTCCCACCTGTCATCCCAGTAGTTTGGGAGACTGAGGCAAGAGGATTGTTGGAGCCTAGGAGTTCAAAACTAACCCGGGCAACATAGCAAGAGCTTATCTCTACAATTTTTTTTTAATTAGGCATGGTGACACAGAGTGAGACTGCGGATCAAAAAGTAAATAAAAAATAAAAATAGTATTAATGATTACCCCACAAGAAAAATGAGACTTTGTTTTTCTATTTGTTTTTTCTTTATCCCAATAGCTTTAGGGGGTACAAATAGATTTTGGTCAACACCTGTGCACATTATTCCCAACAGGTGAATTTTTCATCCCTCCATCCCTACTCCCCTTCCCCTTCTGAGTCTCCAGGGTCTGTGATACCATTCTCTCTGCCTTTGCAGATCCTTGGTTTAGCTCCTACTTCTAAGGGAGAACACGCAGTGTTTGGTTTTCTGTTCCTGAGTTAGTTCACTTAGGATGATGTCCTCCAATTTCATTGCTGCAAAAGACATTATTTCATTCTTCTTGATGACTTCATAGTATTCCATAGTGTATATATACCACGTTTTCGTTAGCCACTAATTGGTTGATGGGCATTTAGGTTGATTCCACATCTTTGCAATGGTGAATTGTGCTGCAATGAACATGCAGGTGCAAGTGTCTTTTTTGTATAGCAATCTCTGTTCCTTTGGGTGGATACCTAGTAGAGGGATTGCTGGATCAAATGGTAGATCTACTTTTAGTTATCTGAGAAATCTCCGTTCCTATTTCCATAGAGGTTGTACTAATTTACACTCCCACCAGCAGTATATAAGCATTCCCTAGAAAAGTAAGACTTTGTTAATTCTTTACATTGTGCAGTTTCAACATCACATGCTTTGAAGTCAAACCGGCTGCATGTATAAGCTTATTAATTGGCTAAAAGTTTAACCATCATCAGACAGTAAATCATAATTTTAGCTACACCATTAGATTAAATTCTCTGAGGTCAGATCGGAATCCATGTCACATTTGTCTCTTTAATCCACAGTACACAGTGTTGATCAATTAATATTCTTTACTACACAAAATATTAAATCCAGCCCTAACTGGTTTGTGCATAAAGGAAATTGATTGACACAAGTAGCTAAGCAGATTTGGGGTTCAGGCTAGGCTGTATCTAGAGCTTAAATAATGTGCTCACAAAGGGGAATGGCTTTACGGGCTAGATTAATCATGACTCACTTCCTAGGCTGGACACTAGTCCCCCCTTTTCTAAGCCTGCTGCCAACATCCAAATTAAAACAGGCTTCAGATAAACAAGAAAGAAGGGGACAATGGCTGTGGGTAAGGGGGACACATGTCCTGCCCCTGTCCCATACCACGGCTTCCGCTCCATTGAACCCATGAGAACAAGGCTGCTTCCCAGGTACTTTGCCTCTCTGTCTCTAATAGCAGTGACTCAAGCTGCTTTCTGACAACTTCTGCTGCCACCAGTCTCCTCTCTGTCACTCTCCCTCATCACCTCTGGGCCCCAGCTTCCACTATCACCAACCCCAGCCACCACATTAAAGCTCAGCGCCCCTAAAAGCTTCTCTAAGCAGCTAGCACAAACTGCTGGTTCACCTTATTCCTGGCACTGTGATTATGTGTTAACCCTGACGATACTTTGGAAACTAATGTTCCACACTTTCTAGGACAGGAAACCAAGGCTGCAAGAAGCTAAGTGCAGCACCCAGGATCACACAGCCACGAAGTGTCAGCCCTTGGACTTGAAGCCAAGTTAACTGAATTCTGGATGCTTACTCTTAACTTCCACCCATCGCACCAGGGTCATTTATATGGATGCAGAGGACAGAAATCTTGTCACATTTCTCGGGGGCTGTAGTCAGTGTTTATATCTGCATTTGCTATCATGTTTTGGTTCATATCATTCAGAGTCAACCCTTTATCCTGTTTCCGTAAAATACCTATTCCCAGTAGACATTTGAGAGTTTACCTAAATTTGCATTACTATTAATTTTCAGATAAATTTAACAAATAGAGTTAAATTTAACATTAACTTTAATAATAAATAAATTAGATATTATCTAAATTTGTGGATCACTGGATAAGATAGAATCAGAGAATACCACTGTATTTATCTACCCATACTTGGGCTGCTATAACAAAGTACTACAGACTGTTTGGCTTAATCTATCAAAATTTATTTCTCACAGTTCCAGAGTCTGGGTTTAGGGTTCCAGCTGAGTTAGTTCCTGGGCTCTTTTCCTACTTTACAGATGGTTGTCTACTTGCTACACCCTTTCATGGTCTCTCTTCTGTGCATATACTAAGAGAAGGACAAAGACAAATCTTTTTTCTCTCTTCTCATAAGACCATCAATTATATCTGATTAGGAACCCCCTCTTATGACTTTATTTACTTATTCACTCACTTATTTTTAAGAGAGAAGATCTTGTTCTTACTCTGTCTTCCAGGCGGGAGTGCAGTGGTATGACCATAGCTCCCTGCAGGCTTGAAATTCTGGGCTCCAGGGATCCTCCTGCCTCAACCTCCCAAAGAGCTGGAACTATAGGCACACATCATCATGCCCAGCTCATGTCTTAATTTTTTTTGTAGAGACAGGGTCTCACTCTGTAGCCCAGGCTAGTCTCGAACTTCTGACCTAAAGCAATCCTCCCACCTCAGCCTTCCAAAGGGCTGAGATTACAGGCATGAGCCACCCTACCTGGCCTTATGACCTCATTTAACCTCAATTACCTCCCTTAAACACTCTCTTCAAACACAGTTACGTTAGGGGTTAGATCTTCAACATATGCATTTTGGGGGTACAAAATTCAGTCCATAGCAGTCACCTCCCACTGCCTCACTCATTCTTTCCTGCACTCTCTTGTTTTATCTTTTTCCTCTCCTCTCCTCTTCCTAACATTCTAATTGCCCATGGAACTACACACCCTCCATCTTCTGTTTATAGAGCAATCCTCCGTGTCTACAGCTCCAGTTTCCAAACTTCCAAGTCTAAATCAGTCCGTGCACTCAATAAAATTAAGGACTCCCCTCAGAGCCTTATAGAGAATATAAATGTTCCTTACCTAGACAGGAAAATAAGATGGAGAGTATGTTGACTCTGACTCAGTCTGCCTGCCTATAGCTGTTTCTAAGTCTTTCTCCTGGAATATACTCATTAGCATTGGAGCAATATTGTATTTTTTTAATGCCAAAATTTCAGGGGCCCATGACAATAAATACTTTCTTCACTTACGGATCTGCAGGTCAGCCGCAGTGGCTGCAGCAGCTGCCTCAGGCTGTCGTCAGATTCAGGTGTTCTCCATGCATCTCTCATTCTGGTCCAACTACCACCAGAGACTTGCTCTTCTGGAAAATGCAAGAAGCCAAACCAAACTGCACAGGCCTCTGATTGCATCATGTCCACTTACGTGGCACCAGCCAAAGCCTCTCACCTGGCCAAGAGCATCAACAGAGCTGGGAAATGTACTCACCTTGTCCCCACCCACACACACCCAGGAAAAAAGGTTGGGAGGATCGCAGCAAGACGGGGTGCAAAGGAAAAATGTATGAACGCATAATACAGTCTTCCATATGGATTAATATGGAATAAAGCAATTCCATGTGCTCCTTGTGTCTACATAGCATCCCTATTCATTTTAAGGCAGATTCCAAATCTCTTCTAATCAATGATTCAGCTAAATGTCCCTGCACTACGGTTCTTCCATCTTCTGGATGGCCGATAGTAGAGTTTTCAGAACACTGTGTCTAGATTATGCGATGATATGAAAAGGGTTGGAAAGCATGGACATATGAGACTCCAGCTTCTTGGACCTAGAAGGTCCTTGGATCATTGTGTCCTCATATCATGGTACATTGGAGCAGATAGGCAGATTGGCTCATGGCCAAAAGCATTGGATTCAGGGATCACTGCCACCCCAGTGTTTCCCTGGATGTCCCTCGAACTCAGAGATCAACATCTCATCACACTCAGAATTCATCACAGCTCACTAGTAAGAAAGCTGTGCCTCAGATATCCTCCCCCAACCCTCTCTCATGCTGGAGAACTTTTAAAGCGCCTCTAACAGGTGTTTCTCCAGCTTCAATGTCTCCCAATCTCAGGGAAGGATGCTCACCTCTCCCAAGAAATCCCAGGAAGTCTGACCATCTCTGATGGCGCTGATTCATTCCTTCATTCACCAAATATTCTATTGAATATCTAATACACCAACCTCTGTTCTAGATCCCTGGCTACAGAGAAGAGTCAGTCATGGTTTCTCCCTCAAGGAGGATTCATTGCAGTGAGAGAGACACGATACACTCCAGTGACTGTGGTATAAGATGAATCAGTGCTGTATAAGTCAAAGAAACACCTCAAGGAAAGACGTGGTCTTTGATATTAAAATATCTTTTTCATGCTGAGCTGCAGTTTTTCTTTATGGAGCGTCTGTTTGTCTGAGTGACCCTATCCCTTTAGGAAACCAACCAAATTTCTCCTCCAAAGAGCATCCTCTCCTATGTCTCCAAAAGGTAAAGGATTTGGGGTGAGCCTACATTTTCCATATGGTTAATGCTATCTATAGGATATCATTAGGGGCGGTGGAAAGAGTATGGGCACTGGATGTGAATCCCCCAAACTTCAGCCCTCTGACAGGTCAACTCCTCAAAGCCGCCATTTCCTGGTCTGTAAAAGGAGACAGTACCATTTCCCTTGCAGAGCCACGGTGGGGGTTGGTACACGTCTTGCAAAATCACTGGCATGGTGCAGGCATTCCAGAAATGTTATGTTTTTCCCTTCCTCTGTGTCTGCAATTCCCCAGCAAGCACACTTGGCCTTTGCTAAGAACTGGTTATCATTCAGCTTCACCACCAGGTGGCAGGATCTGAGACGGTTGGGATTTCCTTCCTGCAGCTAAAGCAATAATGGAAAAACAACACAATATTAAAACACAGCCAGTAAAGGATAACTGGCTTCCAAACCAGAGCTCAAGCATAATAAATAGTTTCTCATCAAGCAGAACCTGCCAGGAGTATTTGATTTGCCTTAAAGCTTGGTGTTACATGATAAAGTGACTGAGTCGTCTGCTAATTCCAGAGCAGAGCTCTCAGTGAGGAGGGAAGAAATTATGTTGGAAAAAAAAGCAATGGTAGGCGTCAAGACGGAGCAGTAAGGGTTTCAAAATTCAAATTTAAAAATGTTGTTTAAAACCATAGCCAATACAAAGGAAAAAAGGAGAACCAGAAATTTAATTCCATGTGTTTAAGAATCAACCTGCATTAAATAAAATCCATCTTTCATATATAGAGTCAGATATGTTGCAGATTTTGTCATCTGTTCAATGTGTATTCTATCAAGTGCCTACCTTACCAAGGTAGGGTCAGCAAAAATACCTCCTAACTGACCTCTCAAGCTTGAATCTTTCTCTCCTCCAGACAGCCCTCTGTGCTGCTCCCAGAATGACCTCTCTAAACAGCCCAGAGAGGTCACTCTGGGCACGGTTAGCCCAGGGTTAAAAACATTACGTGCAATATGAAAAGATTTCTAGCACAAGATTGTGCAAGACACCACGGGAGCATCCAGGGATGGTCACAAAAGTTTCTCCGGGAAGATGGCATTTTAGCTGAGCCCCGACAGAGTTGTCCTGGTGAGTGGACAGTGGTAGGGCACGGGAAAGGGCCCCCGGGAGAGGTGCTGAGAGAAGCAGAAAGATAATCCAGGTAGAGAAAGCTAATACCCGGGGGTGTGAACACTTGTATTTGAATAGCAGTACTCGATTCAGGAGACAGGGAGGAAGTGACAGGGAAAGAGGGAAGAAAAAGCAATGCCCAGTTTGCCAAGAAGCGTGAACATTTGGGGTAATAGAAATCCCCAAAGACTTTAACGCAAAGAAGAAGGCTTGGTTGGTGCTGTTTAGAGTGGTCACTCTGGGCATGAACATTTGGGATAACAGAAATCCCCACAGACTTTAACGCAAAGGATAAGACCTGGTTTGTGTTGTTTAGAGAGGTCACTCTGGGAACTGCACAGAGGGTTGGTTGGAGTAGAGAAAGATTCAAGCTTAAGAGGCCAGTTAGAGCCGGGCTCGGTGGCTCAGCCTGTAATCCCGCGCTTTGGGAGGCTGAGGTGAGTGGATTGCCTGAGCCCGCGGGTTTGAGACCTGCCTGGGCAACTTGGCGAGACCTCATCTCTACAATAAATCAAAAATCAGCCGGGCGTGGTAGCGCATGCCTGTAGTTCCAGCTACTTGGAAGGCTGAGGCGGAAGGATCGCCAGAGCCCAGCAGGTCGAGGCTGCAGTGGCCGGGAACGGCCACTGCACTCCAGCCTGGGCGACGGAGTGAGACTCCAACTCAAAAAAAAAAAGAGGTCATTTAGGAGGTATTCATCCTGGCCCAACCGAGATATCATAGTCACGCACACAGTGGCCTTGACAGTGAGGATGAAAAGGAGGTGCAAATGCCAGCCATGTTCAGGCAGCCAGTGCGTTGCGTAAATGGATGTGGGAATGCAGAGGAGAGAAGATTCCAGAGTGAATTGGTTTTCTAGCTTGGGAAGCAAAAAAACAAGGCAAAGGAAAGGGAAAGAAGACAAACCAAGGTTATTAAGAACATAGAAATGGCCAGGCACAGTGTTTGATTTCAAGGTATGTCCTAGTCCATGTGGGCTGCTATAACAAAATGCCATAAGCTAGAAGGCTTACAGACAACAGAAATGTATTTCTCACAGTTCTGGAGGCTGGGAAGTCTAAGGTCACAGCACTGGCAGATTTGGTGTGTTGTGAGGACCTGCTTTCTGATCCATAGTCGGCTGTCTTCTTACTGTGTCCTCACATGGCAGAAGGGACAAAGGAGCACTCTGAGGCCTCTAAAAGGGCACTCATTGCACTCACAAAGGCTCTATCCTCATGCACTAATCACCTCCCAAAGGTCCTACCTCCTAATACCATCAAATGGGGCATTCATTTTTAAAGACACAAACATTCAGACTATAACCCTATAAGAAACCATAATCATGAGTATAATGACTTTTCTGAGGTCAGCGAGTCGTTCTAGAAAATCACTGAAGCTGAGAGTGGTCTTGGGGACCTCTCTCTCAAAAGGCACAGGTACAGAAACACAATGCTTGCCACCAACTAGAAACCTGGCCAGATGGTGTGATAGCAATGACAATGACCCAGCGTTGCACTAAGAGCTTAACAGACATTGTCTTTTTTAATTCCCCAAATGATCCATCATGTGAGAATAATCACTTCCGTCTTATAGATGAGAAACTGAGGTTCTATGAGTGTTTCAATAGGTACATCCAGCACCTCGCAGTTAGGATTCCATCATGGTTGCCCGACTTCAAAGCAGATTTTTCCAACATCGGCATATAATGGAGTGGAAAGGTTAAGATTTTGTGTCGTTTTATCTTGTGATTCCTCGTATTTCCTTGTACCTGTGTTCCTTTCTCCGCATTGAATAGCAGGTAGAACATTCGATGTATGTTGGCTTAAGAAAGAGAGAACCCAGGGAAACGCAATTTTTGGCTTTCGGGTTTTAAAGTCTAAATCCTCCAGAGCAAGACAAAAGAGTTAAAACAACGTGTAGTGGGCATGGACTGTGCTTTAGATCTTCTGGGACAACAGGAAACTTGCCTGGGCTGGGTTAAGGACAGAGGAGAAATGAAGAGACTTGGGTCTTGCCCTCCACCCCAGCCCAGACCAAGGAGGAGTGTGAGGTAACTAAGTCCTCAGTAGGTTTAGAGAACCCAAAAGAAGGCAGCGTCTGGGAAGCTGCACGACTGTAAGATTGTCTCAAAGTCCAAGCTCAGAACAGCGTGGGAGCAGAATTGTCTGCATGGCATATCTAGACATGTCATGAGGCAACTCTCAGAGTCGCCCAAGCCTTGGTGCACGGTGAGACCAGCAGGGTGATTCCAGAAATGGTGTCTCCTTCACTCTCTAGTGGAGCAGGGAACCGCAGAAAGGTCTCTCCCTCCAGAGATCAAAAGGGGACTCCTGATCAGAAACAAGGGAGGACACAGTTCAGGTGAATGGCTGAAGCTCTGGCGGGAATGTCAGCCTGCGGTGACAATAAAGTTGAACTCCAGGCGTCTCCTCCACAAAACTCCCAGAGCTTAGATGCGTCACCAGGCAATGATGCCCAAGTGGACTGAAATTACCTTTCCACCACTTCAACCCAGCAGCAGCGCAAAATCAAAACTAGATTCCCTTGAGAAATACAAAGAAGGTTACACTCGAGGTCTTGAACCTAGATGCCTCCCTGCTACTTAGAGGTCCACACGTGTAGGCAGAGCAATGGGCCCCCTGGGGTTTCAGCACAAGCCAGTAAGAAGCACCACACGGTGTCCCACGCACACCCTTCCCAGCTCTCTGTGAAGCAGATGGCCCCATGGTGGGTGATACCCCAGCGGCAGCACTCTTTATTTAGTCCACCGGGTTCCCAAGAACGTTCATCTCTGCATTCTCAGAGAGCTTTACAGTGACGTCTCTGGTTGGAACAGCCAAACCCAGGGACCTTCCCTTCCCTGCAGATGTCAGGAAGGGTGGAGATGGCTTCTCTTAGGAGGACTCTGGGCGTTTCGCAGAGCCCAGGACCAGGGGTCAGGAGGCCTTCATCCAAGCTCTGCCATAATCAATGCAGGGACCTCAGCCAAGTGAGTCAACCTCTCTTTGCTTCAGTTTCCTGTCTTAAAATAGAGGAGATCATTTCTTCACTGCTTAGTCATGGGAGTGAAGTGAGGAAGAAATGAGGTCAGGAACTGAAAAACTGGAATAAGGACCGGAGAGCTGCTTGGCATAGTCTCATCACCCTTCCTCCTTCTCACCTTCTTCTGGCATGGATTCTGGGACTGCAGCTTGCTTTTTGGACTATGCGCTGACCTCAGTGGCGGGAGGATGTCATGAGATGTAGTCCCTGCCCTGTGAGAGCCCTGCAACTCCTCCGCATGCAACCCTGCCTCCCCTTAAACTCGCAGCAAGTTCCAAACCCCCTGCAGGGTCTACACCATACCTCACGGGACCGGACACTGTGCCTCTCTCCAAGGATTCCATGGTGAGCAAGTCTATGCAAAGCTACCTCCAAAGGCCAAGGAGGGGCAAGCTGAGAAGCCAAAGAAAGAGGGTGACAAATCCACTTTCACAGAAAGAAACACTGAATAGTGACTTACAGACAGAAGCAATGTCTCGGGTGACCATGAGATGGTGAATCCCCCTCCAGAAAGAAGCCTCTTGGTAGCAAGCTCGAGGAGCAAAACATGTTCAGCTGGCCATATCTTCAGGCTTGCCAAGACTTGTGACCCCTGGGGAGGTTACATAGGCATCCTTATAAGGGGTGATCTATGCTACATGCTTTGTTTAAAGATCTTAGAGCAGAATACCTTGGTATGTGGGAGTCGAACATCTCAGGCATTATTGTGGTCTCGCTTCAAGATGGGGTCCGTCTTGCTGGACAACAGGCTGTTTTTCTACATTAACCCACATCACTTGTAATACAAGTTCGCTTCCTCAGCTTCCCACACCATTGCTCTTCTGGCTTTCAAATGCTCCCAGTCTGTTCCTGCCTCAAAGCCTTTGGGTATGCTGTTCCCTCTAGCCAGGATGCTCTTTTTCTGGGTCTTTTTGTGCTCACTTCCTCATTTTCTTCAGGTCTCTGAGCAGCAATAACTCCTCAGAGAGAGAGCGAGATTCCCTGGACAAAAAAATAAATCTCCCCCATGACTCACTTTTCCCTTGCCCTGCTTTTATCTTTATTATCATTCATGCCACTTAAATACATAAACTAATTTCAGAGAGTGTTGTCATTTTGTCTAATCGAAACTCAATGAAGGCAGGAACTGCCTGCTTCGTTCGCGTATGGGAACGTCAAAAAATGTACACACTTTTTAAGTGTGACATTTACTCAATCAAATGAATGCTATCATCACCATGTGACAGGCAGGACAGTCAAAGAAAATGGCAGAAGTACGCTGAGTGAACGTCATACTATACGTTGCTATCGTAATTCAATCACTTCAAAAAGTAATACATAACCCTGAATTGTACCCCACATCTTTAAAATTTAAAAAAGTAATACATAGATAACATATCTTAAAATGTGTATATACTTGTTGCCACCCAGTATATATCTTCAGCACCTAGAACAATGCTGAATATACAGTAGACACTTAGTAAATATTAACTGAATGATGGAAAGGCATGTGAGAACACGATACACACAGCATAACATAATATGCACACACACACGTATATATGGCCATCGCTCCCCAAGGTTGCTCTAAAGTTTAAATAAGATTACGTACATGTCAGTTGCGCTTGGCCAGTGTATTAGTTTCCTGCTGCTGCTATAACAAATTACTGCATACTTGTTGGTCTTCAATAACAGAAATTTATTTTCTCACAGTTCTAGGGGTCAGAAATCTGAAATCATTATCAGTGGGTCAAAATGGAGATGTCTACAGGGCCATGCTCCCTGCAGAGGCTCTAGGGAAGAATTTGTTCCTTGCCTCTTCCAGCTTCTGGTGGCTGCCAGCATTCCTTGGCTTGTAGCCACATTCCTTAATCTTCAAGGCCAACATGTTCAAATCTTTCTCTTTAACTTTTGATCATAGCACATCCTCCTCTGTGTGTGTGAAATTACCCTCAGTCTCCCTCTTATAAAGACACATGTGATTGCATTTAGCACCACCCAAATTATCCAAGATAGTTTCCTTATCTCTAAATTCTTAACTTAATCACGTCTGCTAAGATCTTCTTTTTCCCTTCACATAAGGTAAAATTCACAGGTTCCAGGAATTAAGACATGGACATCTTTGGGGGCCATGTTTTAGCCTCAAAAGGTGTTCCAAAAAAAATGTGATTAATAATATTAAAACCTTCCTCACCTACGCCATCTGGAATTGAGATGATATTTAGAATTAAAGTGTATATGTAATAGGTCAGTGTATATATTTTTTACCTCTGGAAGATGTTGATAAAATGATGTCTTATAAATAATAGGTCTTAAAATCAAGGAAATGCAATGCTATTATTGAGGATTTGGACCTAATATGTCACAGGGAGACTATGACAGAGAGACATCCTTCTCTTGTCCTGCTCATACCCTTACGTCCCTCCTACACACATACACAGAGCCACAGACCCACAGAGGCTGAGGTTGCTGCAAGGTCACAGAAAACAAAAAGGGGTTGTGGCAGAATTGTTTAAAGAATTGTTGAAGCTTACTAGTTTCTGGAATTTGCCCTCACTGGCTGGCAGATCAAATAGCCAGAGCTAAAGGAACATGGGTTCAAAAGTCTGCAGACTGACGCAGGATCATTTTACACTTTGGAAATTGAGATTTAAACAATTGCAGAGAGAAAAGTTAAAAACTCAGCAATTGGTATTTATCTCTGATAGACGGATGTGACCAAAATGGAACCGGATCCTGCAAAGATCAGCAGGGGACAGAAATGGGAATCAAAGGATGCCATGGTATCACCATGGTAACTAAAGAGAAGATTCAGGACACTGTCAAGGATGATACCCTCTGAGTCTTTCTTGGCGATAGGTTGAATTGAGAAGACCTGTACCCAAATCATGGTGCATCAACGCTTATCTCATTTTCTTTCCATGACAACAAAACACATACTGAATATTAAAATTGTGTTAAGTGAGCATTGACCACATACTCTGTCAAGAACCTAATATGGTGCCTGGCATATCATAAGTGATGAAAACATGTTTGCTGGAAGAGTGGACAAAGGTCAAAGATTTGAGTGAGGTCAGAATAGAATGAACCAAAAGAAACACCTGATTTTAGAGTTAGAAGAAAATCTGACAGAATCTCCCTATGTCATCTCAATCACGAGGTTATCCAGATTCTTCTAGAATACAGGCCTAGGATAATAGGAAAGTTGGTTCCTCCCAAGAAGTCAGTTCTGCTCTATTCTCTAATGATCAAAATGTTTTTCTCCCTTACCATGATTTTTCCAAAAAACGAGACCTTGGAAATCGACCCCCTGCTGATTTTCTCAGGGCAATCTCTATCACACTCTCTGCTTCAGTGAGTCACGAGTGACTGTCAGTGCCCAAAACACCCTCCATCCCACTCCTTTGCTTGGCAAACAGCAACTCACCTCTCAGTTCTCAGTTTAAACACCGATCATGTCCATATGTGACCATCCAGTCTTTCTTTCACCCCAATCCCTGCCAAGCACACACACTCTACCCTGTCCACCTCCTGTATTTGAAATCCAGACTTTACAATCCAACGCTGAAGAAAGACTTTTTTATGTTTAATATTATTTTAGCTAACAAGTCATAATTGTATTACATTAATATGAAGAAGACCATGTGATATTTTGATGTATGTATGCAATGCGGAATGATCACATGTAAGAGAGAACATTTCAAATGTACTACCAAAAAGAGTTCAGTGAAATCATAGATACGCAGAATGACTTTGAATTTCAGAAACTAGTGTGCAAATCTCTCTACCTCCTTGACTGCCATTGTCTTTCTTTGCCTTAGCCCTCCTTTTTTCTTCCAAACTTTATTGAGGAATAATTGAAAAAACTGTATAAGTTTAAGGTGTACACTTGATGATTAAATATACATATATATTGTGAAATGATTACCATGATCAAGGCAGTGAACACACCTATCCCCTCTCAGCCACCGGTTTTTGTTTGTCCCTGTTTTTGTTGTTTGTTTTGTGATGAGAACATTTACGATCTCATAGCTTTCCTTCTGGATTGACATACTTTCAAAGTCAAGTTTAAAAAGAATAATATTGCCAACTGGTAGGCTAGCAGTGTCTCAGAAAAGTGGTTCCTCAGTCCCCCTCTGTTCCATAAATCACCTTCCTCTACTCTACTTGGCTTCTGACTTCACACCTGTAGAAACAAAGGGCTTTAACCACAGGAGACTGAAATCCTCTTCCAGTTCTTACAATTCCTCTACACTCTGAGCACAACCAAACGCCTAGCTTCTTGGCTTACTGTGTGTCCTCGTCCTTTCTTGCCATTTAGGATTCATCAAATCTGAAGTCAACTGTGCATTTTATACAATCAAGGCCTAGATGAGAAGACAGGCAAGTTATTGAGGAGGAAAAAAATACTGCCCTCATTTACCCAATAACCTCAATCTAATATTATTTTTTTTCGAAGCGTGTGACCAGAGGCCATTTCTCTAGTCCAGCAATTTTCTTTGCCTCGGGGTTCAATGAAACAAAAGAATTTTCCTTAGGCTAACTAAGTTAGGGAAGGATTTTGATGCTAGACAGACCTTCTGCACACACATGGCTTCGTTTGAAAGACTTTCCTATTGTTTTTGGAAGCCCTAAGCCCATTAAGCATATGCTCCCCTTTTTTTAATAGTCTCGTGAAAATGAGTCAGTTTATTATGTGTTTTGAACTGGATTTTACATTCCTGTGGGCTTGTAGCTCTTGAAATTTTAAAACCTACCTCCTAGGAATTGAGTAACTTGAAAAACTCTGATTCTGATTTCTAAAGACCAGAAGCCTGAGTTTTATGACCCTGAGGTTGTTCTAATCCTGACTTACTGAGGAGACCTTAGCACTGACTTTCTAAGCACAGGGCTAGACGCTTCGATTGCTTTGATTCAGCCCTTGCTGCCTCTGTGCCAGGTACGAAGGCTGTACAGCCAACTCCCCTGAAACTCAGTGGCTTCAAGCAACAATAATACTTTGCTGCAGAATTTGTAGTACGCAGCAGAAACACTTGGCTCTGGCGCCTTCGGCCTCCACTGGAGAGGCCTGACGACTGGGGCTGGAATCGTCTGAAAGTTCCTTTTCTTGTTCATCTCCTGGGCTGGAAAGACTTGAAAAGCTGTGGAATGGGGCTCTTCACACATCCCTCTGTCTTTATATGTGGTCTCTTCACATTTTCTGTCTTACTTCCCACTTCAGGACTTCCTGCAGGTCATCTTGGGGCTCCTGGGATACAAGGCGCAGGTCCCAAAAGAGAGTACCAGGCTGAAGCTGGATTGCCTTTTATGACCCAGCCTCTCAAGCCACTCGGAGTCAGCTCTACCATAATCTGGTCAAGACAGTCCCATAGGTCCAACGAAGCTCATGGGAAGGAAACAGACCTCACTTCTCCAGGGAGGAGAGGCAAGTTCACGTCACAGGATGAGCCCTTGGGACGGGATAGGTATTGCCACTGTCATCTTTGAAAAATACAACCTGAGACACCATAAACCAGTCAGGCAGGCATCAATGCCCCCAAGTACAGATGAAGAGAATGAGCCTGACAAAAGTAAAGTGATTTGTCCCACGATTGTATGATGATAATTGTCAGGGCCATGATTTAGGGGGAAAGGGGCCCAGAGGATGGAAAGTTTGGGGAAGAGAGGTGAAAGACTCTCCAGCCTTCCCTGAGTCACTGCAAGGGAAGGAGGCAGAAAAGGCAATCCACAGAAACAGGGGCTTTGACTCATGTCCCAAGTTGAAAATCAGATCCACAGGGACAGGGGCTACCTTGCTTACCTTTTTAACCCATGAGGGTTTAGCAGGAACAGAATGGTAAGGTGGGAAAACGCCTACATGTGAGGGTTTGCTCTAGGTTGAAGCTGTGTGATCTTGGTCGAGACTCTTAACCTCTCCGAGCTTCAATTTCATTATCTGTTAAATAAGGAGAAGAATATCCTCATAACAAAGTTTTATAAAGGATTCAAGATGCCAGTGTTGTGAAGTTCTTGCTATCTAGCCGGAAGTCAGTTAATGGTCTTTATCATTATCACAAATATTTACAAAACCAACATAAATCAGTAAGTCATGGCAGTTGATTTTTTTGTTAATATTTGGTCAGGCTCTGGTGCAAGGTGTGTATGGGACTTCTAATATTTGGGTTGATAGAAGGAAAAACAAAGCTGGGTCAGATGGATAAAAAGATGTGGTACATATACATGATGGAATATTACACAGCCATAAAGAAGAACAAAATGACGGACTTCACAGTAACTTGGATGGATTTAGAGGCTATACTACTCAGTGATCTATCACAGAAACAAAGAACTGAGTACCACATAGTCTCACTCATAAGCGGACCCTGAATATTTACCATAATACTATAAGAAAGCGATTGGCAGTAACCAGAAACTACTAGGGGAGTGGAGGCACATAACATTAATATCTCAAACCAGGCAAAGGGGGGACCAAAGAGAGGCCCAAGCTTTACCTGTCCAATAACCTCTTTTATACCTAATCCTGAATTGTACCCCACATTTTTAAAATAAAATAATTTTTTTAAAAAAGCTGGGTCAGAGAAGAAATAGTGAGAGGGAGATCACTTGCAGGTTCGGGATCGTTGAAGCAAGCGCCTGTTTCACGGGTGTAAATGTTAGAATCAGATGACTGTAGTTGAACTTGATCCAATTGCTTCTTCCACTGAAACATCTGTTTCCTTATCTGTAAAAATAAGACCATAGTATTGGTATATAAATGAAATAATCAATAATAATAATCAATAAAAACCTAGCAAACTTCCTGGCACATAGCAACATTTCAATAAGTAATAGTTCTTTCCCTCTTTCCTCAGCATCTGAGTAGAAACAGTAGTTGACTTATAATTATGTTAACCGCTCACATTCAATGAAGTCGTTGAGTTGAATTTACACCATCCAAGCCAGCGGACTGATCTGGGCCCTACAGCCATACATTCAAACAAGCATTTATGGGGCTCCAACTCTATGCCAGGTAGAGTGCTATCTGCCCAATATACAACTGAGAAACACAATCCATTGCCCTGGAGGAGGTCACAGTGTGGAAGGGAAGACTCGGCAGGAACCGTGGGGGAGGACTTCCGGAGTCTGGGGCTAGGAATGAGACTTCCATTGACTCCTTGTGATCTTTGCTAAAGTCTGGTTCTTACTTGTTAACCCCATGATCTCCATTCATGTGGGCCCATGCATGTGGAAGGCATGACTCGTCTGGGTTTCCTGGCCTCCTTCCACCCCTCAGCCTTGCCTGGACCCCTGACCAACTGGAAGGAGAAAGGTGACGTGGACTGCTTTCCCTAACTCCTCTGTGGCTCCCCTCTCTCTGCCACCTGCCCTTTGATGGGACAGACGCTCTTGTGTTTTTGCTTCATCTCCATCTTCCAAACCTGCCCTGTGAGGGAGGTGTGCTCACCACATCACACCTAAGTTTCTCTAATCGGCGTAGCTACTCTGCAGGTTGGATTTCGTTATCCCCTCTTTGCGTGAGGCTCAGAGAGATTAGGTGTCTTAAGGGGTTAAGCCGGTGAGTGGCAGAGCCGGATTTGGAAGCAGGCTGCCCAATCCCAAGTTCACCTTGGTATTAATTCAGTTCTGTTCAACAGGCATTTCACAGGTGCCTGCCTTGTGCCGAGCACTGGGGAGATAGCAACGAACAAGATACAGGAGCTGCTCCCCAGGGCCTCACGGACGAGTGGGGGAGTTTGGCATACCAGGAGGAATTTTAGATTTAAGTTAAGTGAGATCACGCATGTCAAACGCTTGCTTGCTCAGTACCTGGCATGGAGAAAGTTCTGGGTCCATGTCAGCTCTTGCTCCTATGAATACAAGGGACAGCGAAATGGCATGGAGCACACACCAGGGACAGACATCCCAATCTAGTCTTGGATGCCTCGTGTGAGCACTACTTCCTGGGCTATTTGCACTTTGAGTCGTGTTGTGTTCAGTGTAGAGCGCTATTCTGGAGAGACCCAGGGGAAGACTGGAACAGCTCCAGGTAGAACGTGCAAGGTGTGAAATGACTTGAACCCTATCTTGGGAGGACTCCTAAGGAAACTAGGAATGGGGAGACTGAGACAGAGAAGATTGAGGATCAATTAGGAATTTCATTGGCCTGCTTATAAAAATGACCAGAAATAATACCAAAGGTATTTTGCTTCCCCCCCCAAAGAGAAAAAAACTTTGGTACAGCATCATCTAATTCCAACATTTATACCCATGAAATGGGTGCTTGCTTCAACTACCCAAAACTTGCAAATGATCTCCCTCCCACCATGTCTTCTCTGACCCAGCTTTGTTCTTCTTTCTATCAACTCAAATACTAGAAGTTTCTACACATCTTGCACCTGAGCCTGCCCAAATATTAACAAAAACATTAACTCTCAGAAGTGACTGATGTATTTCAGTTTTGTAAATATCTGCCTGATAATAATGACCATTAACTGATTTCCTACGGTATAGCAAGAGCTGACATCTTGAAACTTTTGTAAAACCTTGTTATGAGGGTATTTGTCTCCCTATTTAACGATGAAATCTCAACAGACGAAGCCCAAAGGTAAACCCAGCAGTTTCATAGACATCAGGGGCCCAGGCTCCTCTAAATTGCTGCTATGCCAACCTTACCCTCAAGGTAGCCTCATATTTCAAAATGACTGCAAGAGTACCAACTATTACATCTCCAGTCTAGCCAGAAAAAGAAAAGAAACCAGAAGGGATGAGAGGAAAAGGAAAGGATTAGCTATTGACCCCGTTTGAACAATTTTCTTGGAAGTCTTACCCAAGAGCTTTCGTTTATATCTCATTGGCCAGAAATTAGTAACATTGTCCCAGCTAGCTGCAAGAGAGTCTTGCAGTCTTTCTTGGGAAATGCAGTCTTTCACTGGGGACATGACAACCCTGAAAAAAAATTTGAGTTCTGTTTGTAAGGTAGAAAGAAAAAATGGATATTGGGTAGACAACCATGAAGCTCTGCTGTGAAGATCAAGTGCTTATCTTGACCTACTTACAAGGGATGTCCGGAGGAAGAAGAATGGGTGTAATCCATGGGAGGACAGAATTAAGAGATAGTTTTCAGCTTAATCCAAGGAGGAGTTCACCAAACCATGGACTATGGCTGTCCAGTGCAATAGAGAGAATCCCTCTTCACTGGAGTTCAAGGGGAGTCTGGATAAGTGTATGGGAATGCCATCGGACATCGAAGGTTGCGTTTGATGAATGCCAAGATTCTCTTTCCTATCATGAAATAGAAGTTTTGTCCCTCGTTAACAGAATTTGAGTTGTCCTCCAGCAGAAAAGAGAGGTATTGCAGGAAAGGAGAAGAATGCCTTCCAAGGGTGTGGAGTTACCAGTCAGGCAATACACACTCTGCTTGTGAGTCTGCACAAGAGGGAAAGCACAGGAATTGTGTATCATTAATTATATCTAAATTGTAAAGGCATAAAATTGATTGGAGAATTAGGAAGTCTCAATGAGAGAAAATGAAAAAAATTAAAACCATCAAAATCCCCTTCGTAGGCGTCAGGCAGCGCTAATGCAGTCCTGAGAATCAAATCTTCCTCAGTTCAAGGCCAGCTTCCACCGCCTACCAGATCACTATGCTTGGAGAAGTTGTTCAACTCCTCTGAGCCTCGTTTTCCTCGTCTGTAAAATCTACCTTGAAGAGTCACTGTGACAATTGAGGGACTTTTGTAATTGCATTTAAGAGACATAACACATATGTCTCTTATTATAGACTACATCATCAAAAATGTGAGTCTCCTTTCTTCTTTCCCTCTATCTATCCAAACTACAATAAACATTAAGATTATTGTTCATCTAGGTTTAATACCATTGCAAATATGTCTTCATATTGTGGGTTTTGCTTAGCACATGTCATCATCATTTTGTTATAATAGACTCTTCATAAATGATTTTCATGGTTGTGTAATGCTCTAACTGGGAGATGTGGCAAAACTAATTTGATTTTGGGAATGAATATATTTCTTCTATATTTATAAAAAAAGAATAACGTTTTGTGATTAAGACTTTTTTTCATTCTGGATCATTCTTTGGGATATATTTTCAGAAGAGAAATCGTTGTACCAAAGAGTAAAAACAATTTAAAGCCTTTGATATATATTGTTAAGTTCCTTTTTAATGTTCACTTTTATGGGTGAGCTGGTTTCACAATTACATTTTTGTCTGTTTTCCTTATTTGTTTTTGCTTTTAATTGCTGTCCTCTTGAGGACAAAGCTGTATTTGTTCATCTTACAACTGCATCCCCTCTCACGGTGCCTGACCATAGATTATATTTTAATAAATACTTATTTAATGAATAAAAATGATTGTGCCTATTCACACGCCCATCAGTGTAAGAATGACCATTTCATTATATCCTCATTATAACTGGATATACTCGGATGGGGGTGAGGGGTGGGAACAAAGGACAAATCCCCACGTAGATGTCTTTCATGACCTTTCTAGAAATTCCTGGGCTGTCCCAGAACTTACAAAGCCTGGCAGAACCCAGGCTTCTAACGTCTTGTTTAAAATCTATCCTTCCTGACTTGTATACACACCTGGAAAGGTACATATTTATTCTTTTTTTTTTTTTTGAGTTGGAGTCTCACTCAGTTGCCCAGACTGGAGTGCAGTGGCTGCTCCCGGCCACCGCAGCCTCGACCTGCTGGGCTCCGGCGATCCTTCCGCCTCAGCCTTCCAAGTAGCTGGAACTACAGGCGCGCGCT
>CAUYQG010168130.1:0-17027 GCA_963574415.1 Tarsius wallacei | reverse complement strand
CGGGCTGGTCTTGATCCCGTGGGCTCAGGCAATCCTCTCACCTCCCAAAGTGCTGGGATTGTAGGTGTGAACCATTGTGCTCGGCCCTTTTTTTTGAGTCAGGGTCTTACTCTGTCATCTAGCCCAGGCTAGAGTGCAGTGACATGATCACAGCTCACTGCAGCCTTGACTTGCTGGACTCAGGTGATCCTTCTGCCTAAGCCTTCCAGGTAGCTGGAACTACAGGCATGCGCCACCACACCCGGCTAATTTTTTGACTTATTGTAGAGATGAGGTCTTGCCAAGTTGCCCAGGCTGGTCTCGAACCCCTGGGCTCAGGCAGTCCTCTCACCTCAGCCTCCCAAAGTGCTGGGATTATAGGCGTGAGCCACCACGCCTGGCCAAGCATGTGTATTAACATGCTCCTTGATGAGTTCTACACAGGAAATTTTAGAGCCCTGAGCAAGAGCCAGGGGTGATGCACAGAGAATTTGGAAATGTGGATGGAGAGGGCTCTGAACACCTACCTGTAGGGTTCTGGTCTTAATTGTGGAGGCAGTGGGGAGTCAAGGCAGGTTTTAGAATAGGAGAAGGTCAGAGTCCAAGGGTCACCCTTCCAACTTCCCTTCTTAAATGCCAGGGGCCTTCATGCCCGTCCATGGGCCCCCTTGTCCCTCCCACCCCAGACCGGCCCCCCATTCCTGACCCTGGCTCCCGCCCCCAGCCCTCTGACATCCATCATCTCTGCCGTGGTGGGCATTATGCTGGTTGTGGTCCTGGCGATCATCTTCGTGATCCTCATCAAGCGACGGCAGCAGAAGATCCGGAAGTATACGATGCGGAGGCTGCTGCAGGAGACGGAGGTGAGGCTGTGTGAAGGCCTTCCAGCCTGCGTGGGGTCCGCGGCTCTGTCTCAGCACTGACCTCACCTTCTCACCCCAGCTGGTGGAGCCATTGACGCCCAGTGGAGCAATGCCCAATCAGGCTCAGATGCGGATCCTGAAAGAGACGGAGCTGAGGAAGGTGAAGGTGCTTGGATCCGGAGCTTTCGGCACAGTCTACAAGGTCAGGGTCTGGGCCAGGTCCTGGGGTGGGCCATCCTAGGGGATGGGGCGGTGCCTGGAGGGGCGTGGTGAGGAGTTCTGATTGATGGGAGGGGCAGTGCTGTTTGGGGGAGGGCAGTTACAGAGGTGGGAGAAGGGAGACAGAGAGGACAGATACCGAGGCGGACACAAGTGGGGCCAAGCCCGAGGTAGGAAGGAAGTTGGGAGCACAAGTAACGCCCTCTGACCTCCGGGAAGGCAGGCGCATCTGGCCCACACTCTGCCCGCTCACACCCTCCTCTTTCCTCCCAGGGCATCTGGATCCCTGATGGGGAGAATGTGAAAATCCCAGTTGCCATCAAAGTGTTGAGGGAAAACACATCCCCGAAAGCCAACAAAGAAATCTTGGACGTAAGTCCCTGCACCACTCCTGCTGGGAGTATGAGAGGGATCTCCCGGCTGCAGGTCTGGGCTCTAGTCTTGCTTCACTGGGGCTTGGTCCACCAAGCCTCCACTGCAGACTGTGGTTTGTGATGGCTGGTGTTGCCCCTCAGGTGGGCTGTGTGGGGGTTGGGGGGTTTGGTCTTCCTTTCCTTCTCAGTGTCCCCTTGCCCCCTAGGAGGCATACGTGATGGCTGGTGTGGGTTCCCCGTACGTCTCTCGCCTCCTGGGCATCTGCCTGACATCCACAGTGCAGCTGGTGACACAGCTCATGCCCTATGGCTGCCTCCTAGACCATGTCCGAGAACACCGCGGGCGCCTGGGCTCCCAGGACCTGCTGAACTGGTGTGTGCAGATTGCCAAGGTGCGCACTTGGGGGCCTGGGCTCTGCAGGTCCCTCGGGAGCAAGCCCCGGTCTCCATACAGGGCTGGGAGTATGGGGCTGGGGCCAGGCCTTCCCAGAAGGCCCACATGGGTGCCTCCCATCCCAGGGGATGAGCTACCTGGAGGACGTGCGACTTGTGCACAGGGATCTGGCTGCTCGGAATGTGCTGGTCAAGAGTCCCAACCACGTCAAGATTACAGACTTTGGGCTGGCTCGGCTGCTGGACATTGACGAGACAGAGTACCATGCAGATGGGGGCAAGGTGAGAGGAGGCGGTGGGGGAGGCAGGGTGGAGTAGGGCCTGCCCCCCCCAGGAGGACTCTGAGAAGAGCCACTTCTCCAGCACACCCAGTCGGAGGACATCCCCCTCTGCCCTCCCAGGTGCCCATCAAGTGGATGGCGTTGGAGTCCATTCTCCGCCGGCGGTTCACCCACCAGAGTGACGTGTGGAGTTACGGTGTGTGGTGGGGGGTGTCAGGAGGGGTGGACGAGGAGCCACGGCCCTGGGGGGATGCTGGTGGGAGGATGAGAGCTGGAATGGGGGGAATCGTGGGGACACCTCAGCATGTGGGAGCCTGTGCCCCACCCTTCAGGGTCTTCCCACTTACTAGGGATTGGGGAAAGACTAGATGGATCCGGTCTCCTGGCATCTCATCTTCCTCCCCTCACCCGCATCATGGTGCCAGGCTCCTGGGTAGATCTTCTGGGCTTGAACACTAAGGTTCCCCCACCCCTGACTCCTGTCTCATCCCTAGGTGTGACTGTGTGGGAGTTGATGACTTTTGGGGCCAAACCTTATGATGGGATCCCTGCCCGGGAAATCCCTGACTTGTTGGAGAAAGGGGAGCGGCTGCCCCAGCCCCCCATCTGCACCATCGATGTCTACATGATCATGGTCAAATGTGCGTGGTTGAGCTGTGCTGGCTGCATGGAGGAGGGGTGGGAGGTCCTGGGTGCAAGAGCCCACAAAGGGCATGGTAGGGTACCAAGAGCAGGAAGTATGTGGACCCAGGGGCCCTGGTATATTTAAAGGAGCCATGAAAGCATTTCATGTCTCTTTTACGGTCAAAGTCTGGAGGTGCTTTTGGGGACCGGCTAGCGAGAAGCTTCTGTGCAAAATTAGAAGGGAAGTTAGGAGGATGCCCAAAGGTTCTGTCTCAGGACCTCAAAGGCTGGTACCGCTCTTCTACCACCTGAGAGGTTTGGGCTGTCACCTGGGGCTGTCTAGGCCAGACTGCAGAGGTAGTGGGAGAGGTAGGGGCAGAGAGCACACAGGCTGTTTCAGGAAGAGGATGCTGACCTCTCTTCTGCCCCAGGTTGGATGATTGACTCTGAATGCCGGCCGAGATTCCGGGAGTTGGTGTCCGAATTCTCCCGTATGGCCAGGGACCCCCAGCGCTTTGTGGTCATCCAGGTACTGGGCCTTTGTGCTGCATCCCTGCCTATGGCTAAGGACACCCTCCCACAGCAGGCGGGAAAGGGAGATGAGTTGGCATGCTGGGCTCCTCACCCTGTGTGGGAGCTGCACCCTGGGCCGGTGAGGGGCTGCCACCCAATGTCTCCCTCCTTCCCAGAATGAGGACTTGGGCCCAGCCAGCCCCTTGGACAGTACCTTCTACCGCTCACTGCTGGAGGATGACGACATGGGGGACCTGGTGGATGCTGAGGAGTATCTGGTACCCCAGCAGGGCTTCTTCTGCCCAGATCCTGCCCCGGGTGCTGGGAGCACGGCCCACCACAGGCACCGCAGCTCATCCACCAGGGTCAGTGTCCTTGGTCACAGTGGTGGCTGTGTCTGCTTTCCTTCCCCCACCCCAATGGACTAGGGTCCCTTTCTCTGACGTTCCCCCAACCATCTCCTCTCATGGAGACCTTATTATCCCTAAGGAAAATCCCCACTGCCTTCCTATTCCTGTGACCCTGTTCTCTCCACAGTGACTGTGTCATACCCCCCAAAGGTGACCTGTTTTTCTCCTGTGACCCTGTCACCTTCCATCACAGATTCATGAGTGACCCCCCCCATCATGACTTTCTCTCTTATCCCTAGAGCGGTGGTGGTGACCTGACGTTGGGGCTAGAGACCACTGAAGATGAGGCCCCCAGGTCCCCGCTGGCGCCCTCAGAAGGGACTGGCTCTGATGTGTTTGATGGTGACCTGGGAATAGGGGCAGCCAAGGGGCTGCAAAGCCTCTCCCCACATGACCCCAGCCCTCTACAGCGGTACAGCGAAGACCCCACAGTACCCCTGCCCCCTGAGACTGATGGCTACGTTGCCCCGCTGACCTGCAGTCCCCAGCCCGGTACGGAATCCAGGCCTGAGCTGAGACGCTGGGAGGCGGGAAAGTTGGGGACCCTCACGCAGGGTCCAATGTGGAGGTGGCGGTTAGTGGCAGGGACACCTGGGTTCTTTTCCCTAATAAGTCCTCTTCTGCTCTTTCAGAATATGTGAACCAGCCAGATGTTCGGCCACAGCCTGCCTCACCCCGAGAGGGCACTCTGCCTCCTGCCCAACCTGCTGGTGCCACTCTGGAAAGGCCCAAGACTCTCTCCCCAGGGAAGAATGGGGTTGTCAAGGACGTTTTTGCCTTCGGGGGTGCCGTGGAGAACCCCGAGTACTTGGCACCCCGAGGAGGGACTGCCCCTCAGTCCCACCCTCCTCCAGCCTTCAGCCCAGCCTTTGACAACCTCTATTACTGGGACCAGGACCCATCAGAGCGGGGGTCTCCACCTGGCACCTTTGAAGGGACCCCTACAGCAGAGAACCCTGAGTACCTGGGCTTGGACATACCAGTGTGAACCAGAAGGCCACTGTCTGCAGAGGCCCTGCTGTGCCCTCAGGGAGTGGGGAAGGCCTGACTTCTGCCTGTGTCACCAGGCAGGAAGGCTCTCGCATCACATCCAGGGGAGCCTGCCATTCTTGTCCTAAGGAATCTTCCTTCTTGCTTGAGTTCTCAGGTGGCTGAGAGGGGCCAGCCTGGTGGAAGAGGGGCCACACTGGAGAGTGTTGGGCTGGTTTTGGAGCCCTGCCCCACCAGACTCTAGGGTTCGATGGATGCCACAGCCACAGACTCCTCACCTCAGGCCGCAGCCGAGCCGGGCCCTTTTCTTTCAGATTCTTGGTACTGAAGTGGACCTAGGGAAGCTGGCCTAGGAGGGGAAGAGGCCCCAAGGGAATGTCTGAGAACAAGAGCAACCCATTCAGAGGCTGTCCCTGAGACCTAGCGCTGCCCCCAGGAGGAAGGGAGCAGCAGTAGTGTCCATACATCAGTCTTGTACAGAGTGCTTTTTTGTTTTGTTTTTACATATTTTTTGTTTGTTTGTTTTGTTTTTTAAAGATGAAATAAAGACCCAGGGGTAGAGTGGGTGTTATATGGAAGAGGGGATCCCTGGGGCTGGGGTAGGGATATTCCTTCTCCACACCCACTTTCTTCCATTTGCAAATATGTTTTGGAAAACAGCTGGGCACCGGCCTATGTCTGGGGTGGCTCTGTGCCATCCCTTATTGCTCACCTTACACAACTCTTTTCCTGGAAGGGCTGGCTAGGAATCTTCAGAAAACTTGTACGAGAGGCCTAACACGGTTTCCTGGCTTCTGGGTTGGGAGGAACCAGGAAGTTGGGATTCTGACCTGGGACCCCTTTGACAACCAGTTCTTTCTTTCTTAGAACAAACTAATTCCTAAGCCCACCCACCAGAGAGGGGTCATTTCCTCCCTATGGGTAAAGGGAGCAGGGGGTAGGGTGGGGGAAGGAAGAGGCAGTGTCTACTGTGGGACTCATTTTCCTTGCCTTGGCTCAATGAACTGAGAAGTCGCTGTCCAAAAAGCCCACCCAGCATAGTCACCCTGGTGATCGAAAGCCTGGGCTGGCCTGGTCTCTGTGCCCCACCCCACAAGCCCAGACTGGACATATAAAGACACACAATAGTTGGCACAAGTGAAGTGCCAGTTTATTGCCAACAGCAGACACTGCCCCGGGCTAGGGGAGAATAAATAAGATATACTGTGGCACCTGACAGGAACTGCCAAGCTGGAGAAAAGACTGTGCTCTGTGGGCACTGATCCCAGGAAGGGCGTATAAGGGGGCTGTGGAAGTGTCCATGGAGAGCATCTCTCTCCTATCCACAAGGCCACAGAAGCTTCTATGCCCTCCTCGTACCCACGGGGGCAAAATGGAGGCCAGAGCGAGGTGAGGGGAAAGAGGCAGGGGAAGCTCCCAGCAGGACCAAAGGGGAGACCAAGGCTTGGACCCCAGGACAGAGCAGGAGTCCAGTGTCGCGTTCAGTCACAGGATGACGCAGGGAGGACGGCTGTTGGTGATCTTTTCTAGGGGTTCTCCATTACTGGCTCTTCTGATGGCCTCAATGAGCTAAAGGGCAGAGACATGGAATGCTAGGATGACGCATTGTTGGGGTAGGGTGACCCGGGGTCCTCCCGACACTGCACATACTCACATCTTTCTCATAAGGAAAGCCCCCATTCTCCAGCTTGGAGAACACCAGCTGCCCATTAATCTCGATCTCAAAGGCGCCTGGGATGAAAGGGTGAATAAACGGTGTGCCGACAACAGAAGCAGAAGTCCGAGGTGGCCCTCCGAAGGGCCTCCACAGACTTCACACAGGCTCCTTCATGTCCCCCATCAGTCTAGTTAGAGACTCCTTTGTAGCTCGGTAAGCCGTTCTCCAACCCTGGGTCAACGCCCAGGAACCCAAGGGAGGCCTCGCCGGGCTCCCTCCCCCGACCCTACACCACTGCAGTCGAATCGGCTTTTCCCCGCAGGCCTCCTCCTCTGTGACCCACCCCCGCCCCCACACACACCTACGGAAGGGGGCTCAAGTTGGCTGGACACGTTAGCACTTGCCAGATGCCGCGGGCATTTTACACAGAGCAGCCAGTGTCAGAGCTAGAGTGGTCGAGCCGGGGTCTGGAACACAGACTGACTCAGCAGGTGTTCCGCGGGCCTCACCTGTGCCCCCCAGGCGCGACTCGATCTCGATGCCCGGATACTGCTCCTTCACGGCACTCGCCAGCTCCAGGTAGGTCGCCTCGAAGCCGCAGGGTTCACTGGGGAGAGGAGACCCGGGTGGGCTGGGGAGCCGGGGGCGGGGCTTCCCGCGGACCCACCTCCGTCCGGCCCAGGACGCGCGCGCGCGGGCCTTCCCGCCGGGGCCGCTCACCAGTACTCCACCACGATGCGGACCCCGCGGCCCGGCTCGGCCTCCCCGGGAGGGGGCGCCACGGGCGCCGGCCCCGGCTCCCCGCTCATCGCTGCCGGCTCCGCTCGGGCCGCGGCTTCCGGGTGCGACGCGACGCCGCGGACACGTGACGGGGCGGGGCCGCGCGTTGGACCCGGGCGCCGCCTCCAGGCCGCGGCCGCCGCTGCGTTTCGGCCCCGCAGCGCCGCTCGGAGCAGGCGTCCCGGGCCTGGGAGGGTGGGTGTGGCCGGTGGTACGTAATAGTCGCTCCTTCTTGCAAACATGCTGATGGCATGTTAAACCACCCCATAGTCGTGCACACGAGCGCTTCGTGACTCCGAAGCTCTGCACTGGCTTTTCCAATCTTCGGCCACGGCCTCTTCTGCGCGCTGGAGAAACTCAGACTTGGAGCGAGGGGAAGCCCGTTCCTCAGACCCCGAGCCCCCCATCACTTGCACGCAGTTCTTGCACAATCCCTGTCTTATTCCAGCCTCTCACTAGAGGGCTGGCATCATTATTTCCATTTTGCAACTAGAAATGTTGGCTGCCTAAGTCCTTGCAGGCTTTTCCCTGCCTGGAGTGCCACTACAGTACCCTAGCAGGTAACCCATTCTGTCCCTTTATTTTTATTTATTGATTTTATTTTAAGGCGGGGTCTCACTGTCGCCCAGTCTGGAGTGCAGTGGCACGCTCACGGCCACCGCAGCCTCGAATTGCTGGGCTCAGGCTATCCTCCCGCTTTAACCTTCCAAGTAGCTGGAACCACAGGCGCACACCACCATGCCCGGCTAATTTTCTTTTCTTTTCTTTTCTTTTTTTTGAGTTGAAGTCTCACTCAGTCACCCAGACTGGAGTGCAGTGGCACGCTCCTGGCCACCGCAGCCTCGACCTGCCGGCTCCGGCGATCCTTCCGCCTCAGCCTTCCAAGTAGCTGGAACTACAGGCGCGTGCTACCACACCCGGCTAATTTCTTGATTTATTGTAGAGATGAGGTCTCGCCAAGTTGCCCAGGCGGGTCTCGAACCTGCGGGCACAGGCAATCCCCTCACCTCAGCCTCCCAAGGCGCGGGATTACAGGCTGAGCCACCGAGCCCGGCTAATTTTTTGATTTATTGTAGAGATGAGGTCTCACCTGCCCAGGCGGGTCTCGAACCCGCGGGCTCAGGCAATCCACTCACCTCAGCCTCCCAAGGCGCGGGATTACAGGCTGAGCCACAGAGCCCGGCTTTTTCCTACCTTTTTAAAAGAAGAATATATATTCCCTCATCCCATTAATGCCAGACTTGGGCAATAACTGGCTTTGGCTATTGGAATGTAACTGGAAGTGACAAAGTAATGGTTCTGGAACTAGCCTTAAGAAGTATCCTATGTTTCTACTTAGCCTCCTGGGACCTTCTAACTTCTGCAGGGAGAAAAACATACTCCAGAGAGCTGCTGACCATCCAGCCTAATAATTGTAGCACAGGCCTAAACTTGACTTAAAGCCTAAAGCAGAGCCACTCCAGCCAAACTGCCCACACAGTAGCAAAAAATAAATTATTATGTTGTAAATTATAGAGTTTGAGGGTGGTTTATAACTCAGAATTATTTGTCAATAGCTGATGATTATAGTGCTATCTATAATTTAAACAAACATTGATTGATATAATTCAAACACCATGTAATTCACCCCCTTAAAGTATATAATTCAGTGGTTTTAGTTTATTCACAGTGACCATCACCACAATTTAAGTTTAGAACATTTTTATCAACCCAGGAAGAAACCTTGTACCCATGAACATCACTTTTTACTCTCACCCCCAGCTCTAGGCAGCCACTATTCTACATTCTGTCTGTAAATTACCTGCTATGAACTTTTCATGTTAAATGGAATCATACAATAGTCCTTTTCTGTTTGGCTTTTTTCACTTAGTGTAATTCTTTTAAGGTTCATCCATGTTGTATCATATAGTAGTACTTCATTCTTTTTTATTGGCAAATAATATTCTATTATGTGGAAATAGCACATTTTAGTTATTGATATCTTAAGTTTTAACTGAGTTGGCCAGATAATATTTATGCTGAAATATAAAGATACTAATTAAAGACTGTATCATATACCATATATCATACTAATAAACTTAAAAAAAATGCCAGCCTGACACAGACTAATGTACTTTTTAAATGATATTACTGAGAGAATTATTAGCTTATTTTCTATGAACATTCCGATCTTTTTTTCTCTATGCTAATATTATCACAAGTACTGTGAGTGGTATAGTATCAGTACTCCTATGACAAAGGTTTGCCATGATATTAATGCTGTGGTACTGTGGATAAAAAATGTGTTGGACTAGAAATAATAGTAATAATTTTGGCTCTATCACTTACTTGATTTTTGAGAGTAGGTAATTCATGAACTTATGACCTCCAGAATAAAGGCAGCATTTACTAAGCACTTATCAAGTAAACCATGTTCCCAGCACTTGATGTATATTTTTTTCATTTATTCTTTACAACAACCTTATGAGCAAAGAATCATTAATATTCCCATTTCAAAGATGAAAAGACTGAGACTAAGAGAGATTAAGTGGTCTGTCCAAGGTTAAGACCTGTGACTTATATTTAGAAACCTCTGACTCCCAACCTAGCACTAGTTCCAACTGGCCACAAATGTCTCTCAGTCAGCATTCACTTATTTGTGAAATCAAGATAATACCTGTGTGATCTTCATGGCAGGGTGTGACAGTATACATGAATTATATGGAAGTCTTAGGATAGTAAGGAATTGACAGACACAGATTACCTTCAGTGATGGGCTTTTTCTAGCTATAAAAATGGGGGGAGAGAAATGACATAGAGCAATTGACCATCTCTTTGATCTCTCTGTGTGATTGCACCATGCAATCACTCTGGGTCTCAGAAACTTTCTTGCCTGGGACATATCATAGATGGTGTAGAAAATTGGCTAAATAGTTTATCATCATTTAGGATATAATCTGGCCATCAGTCTCTTCTGAATGGTCTTGTTTTTTTTTCCAACTTAGTCTACAGCCATCCAATATAAAATATTCCTCTTGGACAGAGTTTCATGCAGAGCCATCTCCAAGGCAATTGACCTTTTCTGTCATGTCAGTGGATGAAATCCCTGGGAATGAGCTTTGAAGTTTTTGTTTTGTTTTAATTTTTTATTTTTAAGATGTGGGGTGCAATTCAGGGTTAGTTATACAAATGTTCAATATGATTTGAAGTTTGAATGCAGAAAGAACAACTTGGGACCACTTTTCTTAGAAGAAGGCTGTGGGTCTTGTGGGTAATTAGGACTCATAGACTCCTCTCTGAGGCAAAGTGCTTCTGGATAAAATGCAAAGAACTAAATTAAATAGAAGATTATAGTGTTCTTCTCTTAACCCTTCCTATTAAATTATAACCTGGAGGAGAACCAAGACTAAAATATAAGCACTTATGTGTTAGAGAAAAATAACAAAAATATGCAATTTTGAAGTAGATTAAACAATGTGACTATTTCCTATTTCCTTTTTAAAAAATATCACTAACCAACACTATGCCTGGTTAGAGAGGCAACATGGCGTAGTGAGAGTATATAAAAAACTAGGTTTGAATTTTCCTCCCTTTCTCTACATACGCACTTCCACTTTATTTCTACTTTAGTATAGAGTTGAGGATTTTGAAGAGATGGGTGGAGAAAAACAGTAGCTACCTAAGAAACATAAATAGATAAATTAATTATATCAGATAATGATGAGTGGGAATGACAGACTAGAAAGAGGACTAAACGGGGAGAAGAGAAGCAAGCTTTGTGACACAAGAGAACCAAAGATTTGGAATTGGAGGAGAGTGATGACAGGTTTAGGAAATAATTATACATTAAGAATTGCAGGATTATTGCCATAGCTTTCTAAAGTGGCCTGCTGGTCTGCTTGACTACAGTTGGTCTTCAGTTCCAATTCAACTTCTTCATTGCCACCATCTAAAATATAAATCTTACCATGCTACTCTCCTTGCTTAAAACTTGATAGTGACTCACTATCGAGTTCAGAATACAATGCAAACTCTTTTTGCCTGTCTCTGTCCATCTTCTCAGCCTCATCACTAGCACATCAGATTCTTCAGAGCTACAGCACTCCTTCCTACTGCTAAATGCACCTTGCTTTTTCACATGTCCCAAGTTTTGCATATGTATCCAGTGCCCCGAATGCCTCTTTGCCCCTTCATTTGGGGATTACAACATCCCCAGACAGCTTTCCTATTAGGTGTCCTTCAGAAATCTTCCAGAGGCCGGGCATGCTAACTCATTCCTGTAATCTCAGCACTTTTGGAGGCCGAGGCCAGAAGATTGCCTGAACCTAGGAGATGGAGACCAGCCTGGGCAACACGGCGAGATCTTGACTCTACAATGAATCAAAAACTTAGCTGAATATGGTGGCGCACACCTTTAGTCCCAGTTACTTGGAAGGCTGAAGCAGAAAGATCGCCTGAGCCTAGTGGTTCAAAACTGTTGTAGCTGTGATCATGCCACTGCACTCCAGCCTGGGCAACAGAGTAAGACTCCAACTCAAAAAAAATTTCCCTCTCCTTTTTCAAACATTTGTTGACCATATACTGGGCAGGCTCCATGCAAGAAGCTAGGGAGCAGAAGATGATTAAGACATATTCTTTGTTCTTAGTTAACTCACAATGGAAAGCCTCTGTTTTGAACATGCAATTCATGCCTCCTCTTTTTGAAGACTGATTTTAGCTACAGAAATGCTTACTTGGATCTTTGGCTCCTAAAAATACAAACTTTAAATTTAAAAACTAGACAAATATGTGATTGTATTCACATATTCTTTTTACATTAATTTTCATTCTCTTAATTTAATTATTCAATCTCATATTAATCTTACATTAATTTTACTGATAAAATGAAGCTAAATGTTTCAAAAGTATGCATGAACAAAGGCATAATGCAAACTCAATTGCTTTGTGACAATTAGTAGTTAACACTATTGTGTACCTAATATGTGCACAGGTGTTATATTTCTAGGCACTGTGGGCAAATTCAAAAGAAGACATAAGCATCCCTGGCATTTAAAACCTACATTGTGATTATGCTTATCCAGTAAGAGCACTCAATAGTAACCTTTGATAAGGCAGTGAAAAAAGTCTTTTTATTATCCCTTCATTCCAAATAAAATTTTCTTTCCATATAGTTAGATGAGGGCTATGGCCCATAAGATCAAGAATCTCCTTTAGAATAGAAGTGTAAACAAGAAATGTGTCTTGTTCATCTCTGATTTTTTATTGTCTGGCAAATATATAGCACATAGTAGGCACTTAATTTGCTGAATGAATGACTTTATAGGTGGATGATGAACAATAGAGTACTACTTTTCTCTGGTGCTCATATTTTTTGTGTGTGAGAACTATCCTTCTTAAGAAACAATCTAAAAGTATGTATGATAATTTTTACTCTGACTTTTGTTGCCAGATTGTCAATTTTGAGATCAGCATAATACCCACATTGGTCAAGTTGGAGAATTTAGGGATGCCCTAAGACATAATTCCAAAACAATCATTATGAAACAACCATCATGACGTGGGAGAGGGATAAAACAAACAAACAAAAAAGAAATAAAACTATACAGTCAATATGAAAAAATGACAGTGCTGGTTTACCTAACAGGTAGGCTAGGTGCATGCCTAAGGCACTAAGCACATCAGGGGCAACAAAGAAAAACATAATGCTAGAACAAACTTATCTGGCATTTTGCAATTTTGCAATCATTTCAATACACATTCATGTATTTGTTCAAAAAAAAGAATTATATTTTGCATTATAAAACACAAATTTTTTATGGTCTTAGTCTGGCCCTGCTGACACAGCAGGTTTGTACAATGAAACAAGCTGATTTCACTTATAGCAAAGATTCTAATTAGCCAGACATCAGAAAATGACCCACTTAGTCATTGTGTTTGATGGTAAAATAGATAGCCCTGCAGTCAAAAAGGAATGCTGGCAGGCATTCTTCCACTTTTTAAGTATGGGAGGGCAAGGCTGACAAGGAGCTGCAAAGGAGGTTTGGAATTCACATTTCCTTATATGTGTTTACAGCAGAAAGCAATGTATATATTTTCATGGTTGTATACCTACGTGTTTAAGAGTTATGCCAAACAACTGCAACAGAGGATGGAGGAGAAATCCTATGAGAGTTCATATTTCAAAGGCTTTGCACCTTTCCACAACACTAACTGCAATTTTGATACCCAGGGTCTGTTTATATCTTGTCTGGTTTTTTTTTTTTTTTTTTGGCCATTTGATAGTTTTCCTATATTCCCCAAAGACTTTCCTCTTGCAAATAAAAGACCTTAATTATTTCTATAATAGAAGGATTACAGTTCCCACGAGAAGTTTTTTTTCTGTTTAAAAATTATTGTAGGTATAATAAAATGCAAGTAGTCCATGACCAATGCAGTTGCTTGTGAAAGCATCAGAGTGAAAACTGAAAGATGAGAAAATGTAAAAAGGTCCTTTCCTTTTTTTTAAAGGGATATTATCGGCTGCTAACATCCAGGTCAGGGCCAGGGAGAATAAATTAGTGGGGTAAAGCCATAACACAATAGCTTATGCTCATGCAGTCCTTTTTTTAAATGCAATTTCCACTGCACCAGTTCAAGGCACGTCTAGGTAAGTTATGTAACAGCTGCCCAGAGAATTGCATTTTGTTGTAGTTACAGCACTTTAGATATGCTTTGCATGCATGCCATTTTTACTTGCTATTTGAAAAGAGCTAAGCTAATCTTTTTAGGTTTGACTTTCACTAAGTTATACTATTCCTTACTTAAAAAAAAAAAAATGGAAGCTATTATTTTTCTGGGATGGTCTACTTCTCAATTCCTACTCCCTAATGAAGGTCTACTACTCCGGAACAGGTTTATTTTATTTAGCAAAAGTTGAACACAGGTTTCTAATAGCATATTTTCTTGAAGCTGTTTGCATTTGATGCTAAGGTGTGATATGATCAACATTGTGTATCTTCCTGAACCCAGCCTATCATCTTTCAGGCATGTTTTGGGCTACCATATCCCAGAAGAGTAGTGACCATGCTGAAAAGTTGATCTTCAGCAATTCTATTTCATTTATTAAGGGTTTATGACTCTGAACATTCACAGAATTTCTGCCTCATGGTAGCCCAACAAAAATATTCTCTCTTAGCACATTCTCTCTTTTCTTGTCTATTGGAGGTTGACTATTGAGGAACTACAGCTCTGGCTGCTTGTAGAAGGGAAAGCTAAACTCATAACATTTGATGAAGTTGGCTATTCTTGTTTCTTCAGGTCTTGAGACGGAAGAACCGTAGTCTTGGTGATTTACATTCTTTTGAGAGTTTCTGTCTTCTTTTGTGAATTTATAAAAGCAGGTAGGCTCCTGTGATTTTGACTGTGGCCAAAAGGCAAACTAGAATATTCTGAGTTTTTATGTCTTCAATTTGATCTGGCCTTTTGTATGCTGATGGTGCTTTTCTCTAAATGGTAATATATAATATTGAGGAATGTAAATAGATATATATATAACCTAAATTAAACTTGACCTCCTTGTGGCTAGTGTTTAGGACAATCTTAACGTGATGACACATCCAAAGGAAGAACAACTGTAACTCAAGGGGCATTTAAACATATGTAGATTTTTTTATTGGGCCACGCAATAACAGGCTAAATGATTTTTTTAATCTATCTCCATGCCAGTTACTCAAAAACTCTCCCCTCCATTTCTAGCTCTATTCTGTGACCACAAATTGCACCCATGCTCACTTATTCTTCCATCTTCTTCATCCTTTTCTGCTCTCTTTCTTACTTCCTCATCTGACCTTGCATAACTAATATCTTCTCTGAGAAGCTTCTTGCCATTTCTTTCTTTATAAACATTTTTCTTTTTTTAAACTTTAAAATAGGAAATATTCCAAATATGCCAAAAAAAACAAGAGAATTGTGTACACACTGAGATGAAACATCTTTTATGCTCTTTTTTTTATAAAACGGAGACTATCTGCTCCTTGAATGTTCCCAGGAGCAAAGCTCAAATAACATATTAAGTCTGATACGTGTTTACAGTAGTATGTAGATTTTTAAAATACTGATTTGGGCAGTCCCCTTGGGTCCCCTCCCACTGTGGGAGTTTTCTGTCCTTTTAATAAATTCTGCTTTCTCAAAAAAAAAAATGCTGATTCAATTTGTTTTTCACATTTACAGGTCCATTCAAATTTTCTATTTCTATCTGAGTCAGTTTGGTAAGTTATATTTTGTGTAGGTTAGATATTTTTATGAGGAAAACATTCACTTTCTTTAGGAAAAATTTTCCAGATTCAATGGAATGCATTTTTTAAGTTTTTGCCATGATTTTTTCTTTGCTTCAGATAGGTTCTCCTTCAGTCTTCCCCAGAGTACAGGAAGTAGAACACAGAGTTTGGGGACTCTCTCTGTGCTAAGGGGCTCAACAAGAAGATGTCCTGTGCTAAGTGTTGTAACTTGGGAATTTGTTTTTAATAAAACTCCTAAAGGAGCAGAAGTATTAACTTTGCAGTAATCACATATGAGTTTGGTTCATTAGGGTTTTTCAATAGTGGTTTTTTTTTAAAAGCTTTAATTATTTAAACTAGCAAGACCCTATATTTAGGTTTTGCTTCTTATAATGAAATAATTACACCGGAATATCCGAGTGGCTGATTTCTCCCCAGCATGCATGAATTAAGGTAGAAAATATATTGATTTTTCTTCCAATGATAACAGAAGGAAAGGTCACAGCTTCCAAAAAGTCTCGTTCCAGAAAGATTCATGCTTGGAATAGTGCATTCTCTTTAATGAGAATAAAACATGTGGGTGGTTGAACAAGTGTACCATTTTTGGCTTTGATTTCCCAATGGAAAGGATATCAAGTAATATAATAATTTAAAGGGTGCTAAAATCTTTTATTTAATCTTAAGAATTGCACCTGTGTAAAACAACATTGTTTTTTGAGATAAGGTTTCACTCTGTTTTCCAGACTGTAGTGCAGTGACACAATCATGGCTCACCACAGCCTTGACCTCCTGGGCTCAGGCAATTTTTCCGCCTCAGCCTCCTAATTAGCTAGGACTACAGGTGCAAGCCAGTATGCCCAGCTAATTTCCCTTGTTTTTTTGGAGAGACGAGGTCTTGCTTTGTTGTCCAGGCTGGTCTTGAACTCCTGGCCTCAAGCGTTCCTCCTGTCAACCACCCAAAGTACTGGGATCACAGGCATGAGACACTGCACCTGGCTATAAAGCAACTGTTTTACTGTTTAAAAATTACTTTGGGTTTCTATTTCAATACCCGATATCCATGGACCTACTGAGTTGAGCTCTCCTGGGACCTGTGGAAATCCAGTTTGAGCTCTTGGGTACTTAATAAATAATCTGTACAATGTTGTAAGGTGTCACAGCTGGTGCCTAGATGCTAGGAGGAGGTGTTCAAGGTTAACTAGGGACAGTAGAAGAGGATAAATAGGATATCAGAATACTTGCTATTATATTATTAATAGCAAATGTTTTTTAACACTTGGTGCAGACACTGTGCTAGGTACTTTGTTAACAATATTTTATCTAATTGTAGCAGTTCCTTTTGAAAGCTAATAAAGGATTATCTGAGGCTAAGTAATTCATAAAGAAAAGAGGTTTATTTTGACTCAAGGGTTTTGCATGGTGTTGGCGTCTGCTTGGCTTCTGGTGAGGCCTCAGCAAGCTTTTACTGGTGGCAGAAAGTGGGAGGGTGGTGGTGCTGCATGTCACATGGTGAAAGAGAGCAAGAGAGAAGATGGTTGGTGCCAGACTCTTTTGAAAAATCAGTTCTCAGGCAGGACCTCATCTCTACAATAAATCAAAAAATTAGCCAAGCGTGGTAGCGCGCGCCTGTAGTTCCAGCTATTGGAAGGCTGAGGCGGAAGGATCGCCAGAGCCCAGCAGGTCGAGGCTGCGGTGGCCAGGAACGGCCAC
>CAUYQG010168129.1:0-12378 GCA_963574415.1 Tarsius wallacei | reverse complement strand
TACAATAAATCAAAAAATTAGCCGGGCATGGTAGCGCGCGCCTGTAGTTCCAGCTACTTGGAAGGCTGAGGCGGGAGGATCGCCAGAGCCCAGCAGGTCGAGGCTGCGGTGGCCGGGAGCGGCCACTGCACTCCAGTCTGGGCGACAGAGTGAGACTCCAATTCAAAAAAAAAATTGTATTTTCAATGTCTTTCAAGTTTGTAGGACTTATTTTAATTCAAGTTTATAATAAAAAAAAGTAGCCATTCTCTAATATTTCAAGGTAGATGAATCATGGGCCAATATAATCAAAATTTGATTACAAGTCCATTTTACTGGTCATGAAAATAACTTAGAATAGTACTTTCTAGTCTTACTATGTGTCAAATCACTGGGGACGCTTTTGAAAAACTATATATATACTTGAGTCCCATTCAGAATCTCCTTTGTGGGGCTAGGAAGTTTGCATTAAAATAAACCATTCAAAAATACTCTCCGGTAATTCTAATCTAGTACAACATTATAAAATCATTAATTTAATTTACGAGATCTAAGGTACTTTTGATGCATAGTCAAGATCAGAAACCACATCTTCCAAACATAAATTGCGAATAATTTCACAATAATTAAAATTTCAAATTTTATTATTTTTAACATTCCTTTATCAGGCATATAGCTGAAAAAATGCAAAGACAAAATTTGAAACTAAGAATTACTCTTTCCTAATTCTATCATTTTTCTTCTTGATCTTCCCTGCCCCCTCCCAAAAATGTTATGCTACTTAAAGGTACCATAAGTAGCATGGTAGTATCATATCAGAAAATATTTCTAAAACTATGTTAATGAAAATAAAAAAGTGAAATTATTAAAAATGCATATTCTTATTGCTTGACAAGCAAGCTTTAATTTTGTCATATTACAGCAGCATGACAGTTGTTTAGTTTCATGATTCATGGAAAATTTTTTAGAAAAAAATAGAAAAGTGAGAGCAGAAGTACTCTTATAGTTTAAAAAATCTGGAATTAGGCTAATTAAACCATTTCAGCATGTTAATAAAACAATATACCCCTTTTGGGGTTCTTCTCATCTGAAAATCCACATGGCATGTATAGGGCATCCCATAACCAAAAACCAACCAACTAACCAACCAACCAAACAAACAAAAAACCTAACTACATTTGTCTGACACTCCATGGTAGACCTGGACTTTTTCCCATTGTTGATCCACTTCTACCTCTCGAGTCCAGATCGTACATTCCTATGCTTCTTTCATGGGCCTGATCACTGAAGGCCTCAAAATACACTTGACTTTCCTTAATACTGTGTTACCACTGGTTACGAATTATAATGCAAATAGGTTATTATGGAAGAGGGTGGATCAAAGAGTTGGACCACACATCTTCACCAAGAAAAGAAGTAATGTCAAATGACTCACCTAATAATAGGGTTGGTTTTGTTTTAATAAACACATTTGTTTAGTTTGTCCATGGTTTCTAAAAATTCTTAAGGGTAGATTGCTGGAAAAAAGCAATCTCTTAGATTCTGCAAGTGTCTGTTTGGAATTCAGTTTTACAGTGACGGCTGAACGGTGGGGGCTCTGACTTAGAGATTCAAAACACTAAAACCCATGTAAAACTTCCCAAGATGCCCCCTCACAGCAATTGTGCCCTTTTTCTGCCTTTGCTGCACTCCCCACCCCCCATTGTTCTGCAAACACCCCAAACATGGCATTGCTGGGAAGACGATGACATCTCAGCTCAGAATGAATTCTATAATCCTTACTATGGCCTCCTGTGTCCTGAAAACATGTTCCACTCTGAGAGTTCCATGACTCATCTCTCACTTCCTCACTCTGTTCTGGCTGCCACTCTCTTCTCTTTAGCTTCCTTGCCCTTCACAAACCATGTCAGGCCCATGCCTGTCTCAGGCATTTGTGTTACCATTTCTGTGTCTCGAAAGCACTTAGCTCAGATTTCTGTTGGCTCCCTTCCTCACTGCATGCAGGTCTCGGCTCAAATGCCACCCCCTTAAAGTGGCTTTTCTGACCACTCTGTAAAGTTGTACTCTGTGCCCACTAACATGCTCTAGTCACTCAACCTGTTTTCCTTTTCCTCATAGTGTGCAGTTCGCCTCCTGATCATTTGCATATTTGTTTACCATTTGTCTCTACTCACTAGAATTGAAGTTCCGTGAAAGCAGAGATGACGTCTTCTTTGTTCGGTGTTGTTTGCACCTCAAACACTACCTGATGCACTTGAAATTCCAAATAATATTTTAACCCAATTAATATATATGCACAAAACAATTTCTGCTTACTGAATGAACGAGGGGGTGGTTTTTTTAAAGTATAGGTTCTGTCACATTGTATCATATGTGTGTTTATGAGTATGTGTTACGTAGAGGCCAGAAAAGTTGTCCCTGACCACCCTCATTCTCTCCTCCCTTAAGCACATGCCCATTCTGCTATGCACTCACACACACACAACTTGTCCTGTAAAGTGATTGCTGCCATACACCACACAGTTGAATATATTTGAGAGTGCCATGCTCTACCAACGGATCTAGTCAAGTGTGTGATGTATTTAAGTCATGAAATAGTTTGACCCTTTGTAGTTTGGGAGCTAACAAGTCAGTCACCGTACATATACTGATTTTGTAGCTCATGATAGTGGTGCCGATTAGCCATAGCATTTGGGCGTTGGATGAGATAGGTTCTCAAATACCCCAGAAGGGTTTCTGGTAACCTTCTGTCAAAAGGCGAATTATTATACCTATTTGACAAAATTGCTGTTAAGGAATCACGATATACATGAAGCACTGTTTGGCACAAGTCACAGGGCAGTTAAGTAAAAATAACTTCGAGTTCCTGCAAGGGTACTCAGATCTGTGCATAGGCACATGACTGTTCGTGCACTATTTGTTGTATGACCAAGTCCATTCCATTATACTTCTTGGAGACTTTGCCATGATCATCTTCCTTGACCAATGGGACATGGAGAAGAGCATGAAAACGAGTAACTTGGGTGTTCATGACTTCAAGGTACTGTTGTCCTAAAATTTGAAAATGATAGCTTGTAAATATAGCTTTAATTAATTAAGTAACACCTCAGTGTAATATGCCTGTCTCAGCATAACATTTTAAATTTTAGAAAGAGATAGATCTGAGGCATAGCTAAGATGAATAATCACAATAGATCTATTGAAAGAACTCTCAGAGAAGGTGAACAACCTTTAATGTGTTCAGATGTGTATCAGGCAGGGTTATTGGAATGTATAATCTAAACAATAATCAAATTATGTGGTTATATAGTCACATTCACATGTACATGTAGTGTTGAATAGCTACAAAAACAAGTTTGTTCTTTAGGATATTTGCATACTGTCTTTTGTTGTAGTTTGGAAATTTTTTTATTAGCCTTCCCCTTAGCATTCCAGTATAGTAAAAAGGTTCTATAGTTTGACGTTGTCTTGGCCATCGATTTGCTGAACGATTTTTGAGGGGTTTTTTTGCCTTATTCCTTTGATTTAAAAAAGGAGGTAAAGATAGCTACCAGAAACAACTTGTTACTGCAGATAATACATGTCTACACATATATATGTATGTGTATGTGTATTTCATGTTCGTTTTACATCCATTTTCTGTATGTATGTATACGCAATGCACTACATACTGTTTTAACAAATATTTCTGCTTAATATAAAATGTAACCACTTTGTGAGACACATTTCAGGTTTTCTTAAAAATATAAATGCCAGCCTTTTCTAAAACAAAATAACATTATTCACTATTTGTTCTTTCTTTATTACAGGCTTATGAAAAAATTGCTTACCTCCTCACTAATTTAGGTAAGTCTGTTTTTATCCACTGTTTAGTAAGAAAAGAATGCGTTGGCATATCTCTCTGTAGTTGCTTTACATATTTTAGCATTTTAAATACCATCAGTATATAATTATTTATTAATGAAAATAAGAGAGGTGGTTTAGGATGTTGGTCTGCATTGAATAACAATAGAGAGGCATTGTTATAGAGAACTCTATTGCCATTTTGATCACCGGTCCTTTGCATGCAACCTCTTCTGATTTTTTTTTTTTAATTTACACTGTAGAGTAAATTGGGGTCTTGCCTCATTTTTAGATTTCACCATGATGTACTTTGTTAAGATTCTTTTATCATGTATTATGCTTAGTGTGTTCCATCAACGTGTGTATCCATTGTATCTTCTAGGAAGCAAACTCTGAAGTAGAGTTAGTAATGCAAGAGGTTTCTGAGGGTAAAACTCCTGAGAAAGATAGAAGTGCAAAGAAGCAGGACTAGGAAGGTAGAGTGTCAGATAATCATGCTGATCTGGTGGGGTTAGCCAACCCAACTGGGAGCTCTAGGACAAAGATTTCAAACCAAGATTTAGAGGAATCCAACTTTGGGTATAATTGGTCAAGTCCTAGGACTCCTGTTATGCTGAGTCACTGGTTGGTTACTGCCTGATGAGAGTGAGGCATTAGTCTGAAAACTGAGGTGTATGCTGAGGATAGAACAGCTGGAGACGGTCAGCTAAATGTACTCCTTGAAGCTAAACAGCACATTTTTAGATATAAAGATATGTATGTTGCAAATGGAATGTCATTAAGGAGTTTCTTTATTCGTTGTCTCCTTCCAAAAAAAAAAAACAACAGATAACTTGGAAATATCTTGTGCTTAGTTTGGGGGACAAAATTTTTACTATACAGCTCTTTGATCAACAATATTTTACTATTTGAGAACTCACCAGAACCCAGGCACTGTGCTAAACATTTCCTATTCATTATTCTGTTTTATTATCATCATAATTCTTTGACAGTAGGATTCCTATTATATGGATAAGGAAACCAAGGTAGTTAAGTTAAGTAAGTAGAATTTAAAGTCAGGTATGACTGTCTCTATTCAACTCTAGTGGAGTGATTGTACGACTCCACTATGATACTTTACTTCCCATATAATATATTCACAATTACAAGTCATAATTGAAGGAGCATATGTAGAGGAAAGAACTAGACCTCAGTCAGTGCTCTGGAGATAAGTGATGATATCACTTGGAGAAACATTGCTGTGAAAGGAAAAGACAGCGGGCTTAGGAGTTGGACACAGCAATAAAAATTTAAACTGCTCCATCATGATTATGTCACTATCAGCAAACTTTCTCCTCTCCCTAGTCTATTTTCTTCTCCTTCCCACCTTCTCTTCCTCCCATCGCCTTCTTCCCTCTCTGCCCTTCTCCTTTTTTATTTTTTGAGTCTCAGTTTTCTCATTGGTGAAAGGAAAATGGTAAGAGTTCCTATTTCACTATTGTTGTAGATTGGCTCCCTGACACATGGCAAGGGTTCAATTAATGGCATAGGTCTGTCTCATTGTTCTTTAAACCCTCTGAGTGGAATTTTCTTCAGCTGGATAATGAAGCAGTTGAACTAGATGGCCTCAAAGTTTTCTTCTAGCTCTGATTCCTTATGTTCATTTATTTTGAAAGTTCTTTATAGCCAGGACTGAAGCAAATCTAAGGAGAATGATTGAGGGAATTGTAATAAATAGTAGAAATAAGAACCATTATTTGTGTTTCGTACCAGAAATCTCAAAGTTTTCGTTTAATATTTTATTTTTTCATCTATAATTCAGTGATAATGCAGTGTCTGTGGATTCATATTTACTAATTAATAACCAAAGTACTATATGAACTTAAATTAATAAAATATCGATATCTTATTGAAAATAATATATAGTTAAATTAATATAATAAAATAATGTATTTATTTGAATAATATAATAATTTAAAATAATATAATTTTAATTTAAAATACTATAATATAAAATAATAATATATTATTTTAATAGTATAATTGTATGTGTACATGACAGTAGATTCTGTTTATATTTTGGCTGTTCTAATTTTGCTTCAAAGAAATTAGGTTTCATTTGCCAGAAGAGGTCATATACTGTTTTATTTAAATAATTTTTAAGCTTTATGCTTCTTGAGTTTTTACCAAAAATTTTGTTTTCAAAGACTACAAAGGAAAAATAAATCAAAGCTTCAATTCTTACACAGTTGTTTTTTATATGGGAAGAAATATACAGTATTTAGTATTTTTTTATACTTTGATTTTTGTGGTTGTTGGGGATAAAAATAGGATGCTTGTTAGTTGTCCCAAGAAGTGAATTATCTGTAATAATGAAATGTCTGTAGTTAAGATAAATTGGGATTCTGAGGAATAAATTAAACCAACTGATTAAGAGTCTTGACTTTGTCAGACAGAGGTCAAAACTACCACAAAATGTTACAGTCTTAACACATAGAAACACACTATTAAATTTGAAGAGCAGAGACATTAACAGTAAAAAAACAAAAGCATAATTAATGACTTGGTGACCACATAGAAAAAAATAAGGAGATGTTTTAACCAGAAATGCATTCCCCTAGAAAACAATAACTATATTCTCAATGTTGAAGATTTGTTTCCTCTTCTGAGTCAAAAACCAATTCAAAGTGAGCCAAAATATATTATATTTATGAATGACATGATGTTGAAAAATGAAAGTTTTCTTACTGCTAGTACAGAACCTAGCTGACATCATGATCGACTCTAAATTCATCCAAGTTGCTGCAAAGTCCATAGGTTTGTTCTTCTTTATGGCTGCATAATATTCCACTGTGTATATGTACCACATTTTTTTAAATCCAGTCCAGCTTCGACTCATAAGTGGACCTTGAACAATGACCATAATACTATAAGAAAGGGATTGGCAGTAGTAGGAAACTGTCAGGGGAGGGGAGGTGGGATTGGCAGTTGAGTGAACCTGCTAGGGGAGGGAGGGACATACCTCATCAACAAGGGTACCTGCATAATCAACGTTTGTATACCTAACCCTGAATCCCTGAATTGTACCCCACATCTTTATAATTTTAAAAAAGGCTATGGAAAAAAAGAAGTTGACATCATGGCAATAACCTCCATTGTCGCAGTTATATATTGTTGCATAACAAACCACTCCAAACTTAGTAGCTTAGGACAACTACTTATTATTTTTCATGATTCTGCAATGTAGGCTAGCCCCACTTTGCAGTTGTCCTGCTCCATGTAGGATCTGCTTGGGCTGGAATATTCAAAATGACCTCTTCACTCACATGTCTGGTACCTCATGTAGGATTACTGGGACAGCTGGTTGTCTTTTTCAGGCTGCTTCTCTCTCCATGTGCTTCTCTACCTGCTCCCTTGAGTTTGCTCATAGAGGATAATAAGTCTCATTACATGGCAACTGGCTTCTAAGAGGACAAGCTCCTATACACAACTGTTTGCCAAGACTCTGCTTGCATCTCACTTGTTTGTCTACTGTTGGTCAAAGCAAGCCACATGCCCAAGTTCAGAGTCAAGGTTGGAGGCAGCCACTCTAGAATATATATAACTGGGGAAGAGGTTCTCTGTAGGCAACCATGTAAAGGCCATCTATGAAACACTCTTCCACTTCCATCAAAATGCTTTTTTGCTGGGAGCATTGTAATCTTCACAAGAATATATAAAGCAATTTAAGGGCACTCAACATGCCTCCAACTGGGTGTATAACCTAACTTCTATTTAGAATAATTATCTCCACTAAAATCTTAATAAGCTTTTCTTGCTTCAAAATTCATCTCTGAAAGCTTTGTTGTTCTCAATATCTCATTCTACAATGTTCCCTTAGCAACTTATAATTTCTTCCATCACTGTATCTACTACATTATGTGTGTGTGTATTTTTTTTACAAGACTGAAAATGTCTTAATATACTTTTGAATATATTTACCTATGATTCTCTCAATCCTTAGGCACAAAGTTTAGCATGTATTCTTTCATAGAAAAAATATATATGGAGAACCTAATATTTTAGGCAAGGTGATAAGAAGACAGACCATTAGATTATAAAGATGTATTATTCCTTTAATAATCTGTTAAATTAAATCTGCTATTAAAAATACACTTTCAATTAGATTTTAATTGAAATAGTTTGTAAATGTTTACTTGCCCTGTCCTTGTGTGGTTTGGGGGTTAGAGATTATGCTAATCTCACAAATAACAAGAAAGTAGATTCAGTACCCACAATAATAGTGTTGATAGTGCCAGTCCGTTTCAACTTGCACCAGGTGCCAAGTAAATACTTGTCAAAAGAGCAGATGAAAAATAAGTAAAAAATAAATAAAATGTTTGTAAATATGTGATTCTCTCTGCATAAATTAAGAATTATAAAAACCAAAGTTTAAAATTTTAATGCTTTTAAAATATTTCTTTGTCTTCAATAGCTTTCCTCACAGGACAATTTAAAGACAACTTTAGGTTTCATTTTGGCTTTTTATAGAATGGGTCATTTTAGTTGGCCACATATATTTCTTAATTATTATCTATTGACATTAATCAGGAAGATCTCAGCTTTCAGAAATTCTTTTTTTCTTGTGATGAACTTTATTACTAAATTCTGTTTTAGGATGTTCAAAACTTTTCCTGTGTGCATCTGACTTTAATTGTCACACAGCTTCATAAGAATTTATTTGTAAGACATTTAGACAATCACATACTATCCAGTTAGCAATAGGCTTAACTACTCTCTATTGTATTAAACCAAACCTCTGTCACTCTGTGTTAAGTTATTGGACCTTGAAGGCATTAAGTCTTATGCTACTAGACTGGGTAGAGATGCATTTTTCTTTTAATATGTTGTTGAGCTTAGTCTGCTAATGTTTTACTTGGGGATTTTGTGATAAATTTATAAATTAAAGTGAGTTATTGTTTTTGCTATGTTATAATATATTATGTCAGTGTTATGCTAATATCACAAAGCAAAATGAATTATTATTCATTATTTTATATTTTCTGAGACATTTCATACAAGAGACAAAGTTGTCAGTTATTTAGAGTTTGATCAAATAAATCCATGCAACTATTTAGGTATAATACCATTTGGGGGTAAATCTTTAAAAAATTTGTTTAGTTGATGCCTTGGGATTAGTTTTTTTTTTTAATTGCCTACTTATTTTAAGACATTTTTTTGAAAAGTTATATTTGCCTGGATAATTATTTATTACATCTCAATGTTTTAATCTATTGAGAGAAAATTATTCCTAGGATGTTAAATAATGTTTAATCTCTTTGGTACAGTGTGTATAGATCAGTATTTTTCTATTTGTGGTGGAGGAGTCCTATTTTTTCCTAACTAGGATTGATAAATGTTGATCAATATTACTTATAATTTCAAGAATCATCCTGTCTAGTACATGGAATAATTTTTTTAGATGTATTAGTTATTTTTATTATTTTATTTTACCTTCAGTTTATTTTATTGCTCTTTTAATTTCTTTGAATGAAAGACTGAAATACATATTTCTATATGAAGTAATATATATTTCTACATTTAGAAAATAAGTAAAATAGTGAGAATTATGATCAATGTAACAAAAGATGGAAGAAAAGATAAAAACAAATCAGTAACTAGATAAAAATATAAATTGTGTGTTTCTATCTATCTCCAAATATATCTATCCATGCATCTGTCTATAAATTATGTGAATAATCTCCATTTGAAGACTGGGACTTCAAATTGAACTTCAAAAAATAAAATCTAGCTATATGGTTATGAAAAGCAGCAAATCTAGCCCTAAAAGGTGACAATGACTGACAATTGAAGAAGAGCACATATCTCAAAATAGTGACAATAAAACCAGATGTCACCATAATATTAGGAAAACTAGGGAGACAGAGGAATATTTGATAAATTAATTAACAGGTCAGTACAATAGTCATAATTTTATGCATTTTAACAGTCCTTCGAAATATAGAAAGGAAAAAATGATAGAAATGTAAAAATAAATGGAAAAAAATCCATAGTCAAAACATAAGTAAGGATGCAGTGCTTGACTATCAGATTTGACAAGCTTCTTTAAAAATATATATAAGCTGTATGCTCAATATAAAAACAAATATTCAGTCATTGCCTTACTTGGCTCTGGTGTGGCCATGTGCTCTTTGAGCTATGGCTGTCGCCAAGCTTCCTGACTTTGACCCCCTTGCATGCCTTAGGGAAGTGAATCTCTTTCTTTCTCTCTCTCTCTCTGATTTACCTTTTAAATAAACTATATGTTCTAATCGAAAAAAAACAAAAACAAAAACAAATATTCTTTTCAAACACTTAATACATTGACAACACTTATTCATGCAATTTGACTACTAACGACATAACTTTTTGCCCCAAAACAGAAATCATGCAGGACACATTTTGCAGATCATGAGTCAGGAAAATTAGAAATGAAGAACCAAAAACAGTTTACATATTAGGAATTTTCTAAAACTCCACATTCTTCTTTCTAAATAAGTTTTGTGTTAAAGAGGTAAAAGAAATAAATTTACAAACTAGAAGGAAACAGCAATGAAACCATAACATATCAAAACCCGTGGGGACACATTCTTAATGAAGACACACCCACCAGTCATTCTTCTGGGTGACCCAAGGATGCTTCCTACCTTTGACCCCTCCCACATTTGGACTTGGAGTTCCCCGAAACCTGTTTCTGCCCCCTTTCCCTGAGATTGGGCTCTGCATACCTTTGCCCTATATTTTCTCTAAATCCAGTCTTATCAATGCCCTATCATTATTGAATTTTTCAGTTACATTAATATCTGTGGGATACATATATTTTTTTCCTATCATTTGTTTGGATACTGGGTTGGAGGTGAGGCTGCAATACATGCTGCCAATGCCATACAATCTCTCTCATTTTCATTTTTTATTTTTCTTTAAGACTCATAGAACTGGCCAGGCACAGTGACTCGCACCTTTAAACCCAGCACTTTGGGTGACCGAAGTGAGAGGATTGCCTGAGCCCTGGTTCAAGACCAGCCTGGGCAACTTGGCGAGACCTTATCTCTACAATAAATCAAAAAATTAGCCAGGCGTGGTGGTACCTACTTGTAGTTCCAGCTACCTGGAAGGCTGAGATGGAAGGATCACCTGAGTCCAGCAGGTCGAGGCTGTAGTGGCTGTGAGCGTGTCACTGCACTCCAGTTTGGGCGACAGAGTGAGACTCCAACTCAAAAAAAAAAAGAGTCATAGAACTATAATACATGAGAGCTGACAGGATTCTTAGAAATCACCTTGTTTAAATTCCTCATTCTATAGATGAAAACCGATTGCAAAAAAATATGAAGAGACCTGCCTGAGATGACCTGCCTGTTAGGTGTAAGGGTGAGACAGACTCAGCTGTTCTTTACAATTCCACTTTCATCTGCACACAAAATGTTCATTCTTCAAAAAACTCTGTGCTTAATTTAGGCCCCTATGTTGAGCATAACTGGTTTGGGTGAAGGATTGATCCAGCATCTATGGTTATCTCTACAGGGCAATAGCACAGAGACTACAGAAAATCTCTGTATATTAATAACAGGGATCATGATTTTGTAGCTGTGTGGAAAGTCTAAAGATCATCTTATTAAATTCTTTCATCAGCTCTGTACCATAGATTTTGTCAATCACATCGTATAGACACAGACACAAGAACTCAGGCAGAAACACTAAGTGCCTCATAGTACTGGTAAAACTTGGACATGGGGCTTCTGATTCCATGTCCGGCACTCTTGTAATTCACTGCATCTGTCTGAATATACCTTATGTTCTGTCTAGAATATCCTCGAACGGAATCTGAATGGGAAAACAGCTTTGCCCTGAAGATGTTCCTCTTCCAGTTTGTCAATTTAAACAGTTCCATCTTTTACATCGCTTTCTTTTTGGGAAGGTAAGTTAACTGTATACACATTAGCTTTGCAGATAAAAAAATATTGTCAATGGTTCCATTGCCAGTTAGTTAACAGAGGTGGCAAATTCTTGTCCCCTGCCTTGGAAGACTGTGCTCGTCAGTCTTCACATGTGTTCTCACTCACTGACTTCTGGCACCACTTCCAATTAAAGTTGGCAAAAAAAAGTAAACCTATGTGCCACACTTGAGTCGAATTATGATTATTTCTTCATCAGTGCTGGTTTTGTTAAAGAAGTAATTCATTTTTGTGTAACCCTGAGTTACAAATCCTTAGTTTGGAATTGCATAACAATGAGTTACAATTCCTTAGTTTGAAAACCTCTTCTGCCCATCATTTTAATGTTTTTATTCCATCCACAAAATATTTTTATTTTTTTTATTTTTATTTTTATTTTTTTGAGTTGGGGTCTCACTCTGTCACCCAGACTGGAGTGCAGTGGCCGCTCCCGGCCACCGCAGCCTCGACCTGCTGGGCTCCGGCGATCCTTCCGCCTCAGCCTTCCAAGTAGCTGGAACTACAGGCACACGCTACCACGCCCAGCTGATTTTTTGATTTATTGTAGAGATGAGGTCTCGCTTGCCCAGGCGGGTCTCGAACCCGC
>CAUYQG010168126.1:0-13133 GCA_963574415.1 Tarsius wallacei | reverse complement strand
TGAGAAGATTTAATAGATATTTCATGTTTTGTTATATTATTTCGAATTTCCAAAATAATAACAGATTTGTAGTCAAGTAGTTCATAAGTCATGTTATTGTTGAGTATAATTTTCTTTTTTTGAGTTGGAGTCTCACTCTGTCGCCCAGGCTGAAGTGCAGTGGCACACTCATGGCCATTGCAGCCTCAACCTGCTAGGCTCAGGTGATCCTTCCACCTCAGCCTTCCAAGTAGCTGGAACTACAGGCGTGTGCCACCACACCCAGCTAATTTTATGATTTATTGTAGAAACGAGGTCTCACCAAGTTGCCCAGGCTGGTCTTGAACCCCTGGACTCAGGCAAACCTTTCGCTGCGGTCTCCCAAAGTGCTGGGATTATAGGTTTAAGCCACCACACTCGACCTAAGTATAATTGTTTGCAACTGAGTAAAAGCTATCAGTATAATTTCAATTATTTTAAATAAAGATAATATTTTTACATTCTTGTTTTTAAATGTTTGGATATAAAATAAGTATACTAAAGTAATTTATAAATTATCTACAATCTGAAAACCTAGAAATTGTTAATAATTTAGTGGATCTACATACCTCTTTATTCATAAAAAGAATGAAATGTTGTATTAATATACCTACATAACATTTGAAATTATGAACAATTGAGATGATACATTTATAAAGTTTGCCTTCCTTTATTTAATTTTCCAGTTACCTAAAGTTTATTTTTATTATGTACTAGTGTAAATTATTTCACTGTACCTATGCATCTATCCAATAAATATTCCATAATTTTTCACATTGAATTTTTTAATATTCAATTTTTCACATTGAATATTTTAAATAATATGACAGGCATTAGTGTTCTTACATCTTTGTCTAAGCTTTTTATAAGATTGTAATAATAGATTTTCTAGAAATTGTAAGATTTTATTGATGAACCAAAGTATATAGACTTATTTCAGGTTTTTAATTTGTAAAGTCAAATTGCTTTCTAGAAGTTTTCTTCTCATATTTATCTCCAGAGACTGATTGACAAATGTCTTAGCAGCATTAAGAATTATTTCCTTTTTTATTTTCTAATTTTATTTTAAGCACATACTATTATTTTACTTTTGAATCTACTTGTATTTACAATTAGAAAGTTATAAATTTAAATTATAACTCTTTATTTTTATAATGGTTTATGTATTTGTTCTCAGGTTTGCATTTTTGTTTGAATTATGGTATGGCTTGATTCTTTGTCCCTTCCAAAACTCCTCCTGAAATTTAATTGCCATTTTGATGGTATTGAGTGGAGGATCTTTTAAGAGATATTTAGGTCATGAGGGATTGTCCTTCATAAATGAATTACTGCCATTTTCATGATCATGATTGTGGAAGTAGGTTTGGTCTCTTTTGCTCTCTCTTCTCTTTGCTCTTCTGCCATTGCATGATGCAGCAAGAAGACCCTAACCAGGTGCTGGCCCCTTCACCTTGGACTTCCCAACCTCCAGAACTATGAGTCAAAACATTTGTGTTTGTTATAAATTACCTAGTCTGTGATATTCTGTTGTGCCAGCATAAAGCAAAGACACATAATGCTGTTTGATGTGATCTTATTTTATCACTTTTTTAAAAAAGTTATTCATTGTTGATAGTTCTTGTTCTTTCTTTTGTGGTTTTACATAAGAGTAAAAAATGCAAATATAAAAAAAAGTCATTCATAACATGTTATGCCTAAACAAAACTAAACTAATCTAAACTAGGGTCTACCCAGTGCATCAAGAATCTAAGGATTTACTTTAGTCAAATGATCTTAATTATATTCCTATGGAATTCTCATTCTATTGAGACATAAATCAGCTAAAGTACAGCTTGAGCTCCAGTAATAGACTCATTGTTATTTCCTTTAAAATATTTGTAGCAAGAGGAGAAGGAGGTAAAAGTGCAGCCATTCTTTAAGAAATTTTATTTTAGTCAGTGGCTGCAGTAAAAAGTGCCAACTATACTTTTTTTCCCCAAATCTCTCCTTTCTTTCTTAGTGTCTCCATCTGTATGGTACTCTTGTCTCAAGTATCAGAAACACCAACATAAAATGAAGTAAATATTAGCCAGTTAGAAACTACGATATCTGGGTACATTTTATAACAGTCTCAAGGCATATGCAATAAAAAGGAAAAATATTAAAAAAGAAATACATAATAACTGGATTAAATGAGCACACATTTTAGAAAGTATGTAATAAAGTATCTAGTAGAAAAAACACTATATCCACAAATAATTATTTTAGTTCTACAAGACATATACTTACAAACATTTTTATAACGTGATAAAATTCCAAATGACATTCTAAGAGAATTCTATGGTAATTGACACTAATTCTGTAATTTTATTTGAAATTATAATCAGGAGTAGTTAAGAAAATTATGGTAGTTTTGTAATATGTTTAGGGTATTATACTCTACAAAGACTAAAATTCTTGAATGAGACTTTTTGAAAGATGAAAATTGCAGAACAAACAAAATACAAATATATTGCAACCAGTTGAAAGGAGCAAACAAAGGATGAAAACATATGGCCTTATAGTAAGAAAACAATGCATATTTAACACCTGTTTATGTAGGAATAAATTATATAAAAATCTTGTTATTTATTAAACATAATGCAAAGGAATATAAAACAATAGAATACTCATAAATAACTATGTTGTCTGAGACATCAAATTCCTTATAAAGTATAAAAGCAAGAGAAGAAAATAGAAGACTGTTATAATTCACTATATAAAATTATGACATATATCTACCACAAAATGAATAACAATAAACAAGATTGAGACTAATAGATTACCAGAGGTTAGCACTTAAAATATGATTGGGTGTATGCTTTTGTGATATTGTATATTAAAACATATTCTAAACATGAGAAGAAAATACAAAAATCGTAAAAGAAAAAACATGCTAAATACAACTTTATAGAAATATTAAACTTCAAATATTTGGAGAAATGTTTTCATTTAATATTACACAGAACTTTAGCAATCATTAAGAAAAATACTATATTTACTAAAAACTGGCACAGAATAAAAACAAAACTTCTAAAAGTTTTTAAATTGACCTGAAAAAATGTAAATAATTTAAACCACACTAGTAAATAATCATCTTCAATTTTTTAAGCGTATTTTCTTTTTTTCCCTTCAAAAAAATTGGAAAAATGGAAATGAAGTGACAAACTCAAACTTAATTCTGGACATAATCTAAGGAAGAAAAGTCTCATGCATTGATACATTGTTTTTGGTGATATAAGTTTGCTAAAACCTCTCTGGAATACATTTTAACAATGAATACCAACATGTAACATAGGTAAATGTTTTCACTCACAAATCAGTCTACATGAAAGGGACCTCAAAATAATTATCTACTCAATAAATAACACCGCTCTATGCATATTTTATACATAAGGTGCTAATATGAAATAACTCATTGTAAACTGGTTTAAGTAACCTCTGAATGCAGTTCTAAGTTTATGATTACAAACTAGTTAATCAAAAAAAGCAGATACAAAGGAATATAGATACATAATTCCATAGAGCTAAACATGAACACACACTGTAAAGAATATTTAATATAGCAAAATATTCAATCAATATTATAATCACTAGCTTGTCAAATTAAAATAATAGTGAAATAAAATTTTCTTTCTAACTCGTTAGAAAAATATTCATATAATGCCCATTTTACTCTAGAGAGTGTGATGCCAAGAATTATTGCCCAGATTGCCAATAAATAAATAATTGCAAATTATTCGTCGTGGCCAATGTTATAGTTTACATCAAAATGTTTAAAATGTGATTGCTTTATAACTAGTTAATTAATTTTTCTATTGAATTTTATTGCACAAATTGGTTGTCAGTGCATATTTTTTTAACACAGTTTTATTTTTAAAACTGTATCTGGAACATTATAAATATTAAATGAGAAATTGCAAAGTCCCTTTGTTGTAGCACTCACAGATGTAATATTATGTTTAAGGCTTTAAGACAGTTTTTAAAAGAATATTTAATAACTTGTAAAATGCTTAAATGATCATATGCTATGTAACAAGCCTGTATATGTACCTTTTGAATTAATTTTTATAGCAGAATACAAACGTATATAATGATATAAAATAATAAATAAAAAACCTTAAAAACGATTAATTCTCTTATTTCTTAGGAGGGATTTTAATTTTCTTAAAATTTGCATGTTACAATTATTTATAATCAGTATTTTATTACAATTTAAGACAAATAATCTAAAATGTTACTACTCCTCATTTGGCCAAGGTTTCAAATTTTACAAAATAATTGCAAAAGTTTGTACTGTTTAATTCTTAAAACTTTTGCATTAGAAATTACTCTCATTTATAGATGAAAAACTGAAACTTGGATCGTTGAAATTGTTTTATTTTTCACACAAAGTAGTAAAGAAACATAAATCCCAGGATTTTATAGACAAAGGCTGGATTTGATATAGACAATTAAGATGTTCAGTTTAAGTAATAATTATATAAGAAGTCATTATTTCAATAAAATTCAATATTTAAATCCTTATTTGAATTATATAATTATACAAAAGTAAAAACATAAGTGTTTTATTGTGAATCTTTGTTCTCCGCACTAAACTATCCTCATATTTCTGCATCAATTTCTTATTTTCATCTGGGTTAGTTAACATAAATTTTATCTTCTATCTAATTAACTGTGCCTCAATAAAAATGTGGGAAAAAATGTTGTTGACCTCTTTAGTAACAAGCACAAACGAACTAGCACACATGCCTTGTGTGTAAGTTAATAAGTTGTACAGAACTTATGGCTTATTTCTGTTCATTGAGTGACTCAAGTTTGTTGTTTTTCTTATATAAGAATGTTTCATCACACAAAACTTTTGACTTAGTGTCATCCTCCATTACTGATGGCATTTCATCATGCACAGATCATGCTAAAGACCTCTTCTCAAAATCTTCCCCTTTATATACAGCCTTACACTTCAAGATCTGAAACCTGTTCATCCATCTTTGTTCCTTATTTGGAAAAAAATAAAAAAGGGAGTCCCTTAGGAATGATTCACTGCTTAGTCATTTTTGTTCACAATGTTCCCTTCTCAGACTATTTCTTCATTTTCTTTTCTTTTCTTTCTTTTTTTTTTTTTTTAAGTAGAGAACTCCATTGATTTCAGTGAAGCTTTTCTACTTCTTCTTCCTCATATAATCTAACCGTATGTTCTGCTCAAATACATTTTCTTGCTCTTCTTTTCTTACTTTATTATTTACCTTGATTATCCCTTCCTATCTTGTAATTTTAATTTTGCCCTGTAGAGTGTCTGAAAGTTGTTATGATAGCCTAAGCACATCTTCTGTGCTTGCTTTACAGTTGCATTTCCGAATGCCTGGAAATTGTTTCCAGTTGAATATTCTATCGATGCTTCAAACCCAATATGTCCAAATTCAATGAATAATATTATCTTACCTTAAAACATCTCTTCTTCCTTTTGACTTTAATATTTTTGTTTGTGGTAAAACCATTTTCTCTTTCTCTCTAACTGGATTACCCATTCTAGATATCTCAATGCGACTGTTACTAAAAATAAGACAAACTTTTTTCATTAAAATATTTTTCATTTCATGCTTTGACATCTTCAGGGTGGATTTTGCCAAATGAATGAAACTACATTACATAAAAAGTAACTTTAGAGAAGTTGTTTATTTGTATTTACATCCATGAACAATAAAATAATCCTAGTTTAACAAAAAAAGTCATAGTTTTTATGTGAACGAATGTTTGAATTTTTTAAATTCTGCCAAAACTTCTGTTAATGTTTAGTTCTTATATGAGCCAAATGTGATATGTATTGTTATCTATTATAATAATTCATACAATGTATTTTCTTATGAAAATTTCCAGTGCTCATCTTGTTATATTTAGTGTTTCACTTTCGTGCTTCAATGATTTGCGACAATTACATGTATCAGTCAAGCATAGAAAACCTAAAATACAAAATGTTTGATAAGAAGAAAATTAGTTCTTTTCTCTGCTTTTAAAATTCATTATCAGATGGAACTTTGAAAGATCAAATTATCTTATAAAACCTTTTAAAAGCTTTTGCCTTTGGTATTATTCATAAACGTTTTTCAGCTTGTGCTAACACATCATTGCATTTAAATGGTGGTAAACTGTCAGTGGTTAGGTTAAGCAAATAAGGGGCTCTACTCGGGTCATAAAGAATGCTGGAATTTGAAGAATGTTTTTAAATATCTGGTGGCAATTTGATTTTGAAAGGTGGACAGAAAATTGCAACTATATTTGAAATTTTATTCCTAGCACCATCAACTTATGATCTATCTTATGCTTAGTATAATATTTATGGACAATGATGGGCAGTGGAAAGTTTTGTAGGCTGTGTATATAGCATATAATAAATATATTGTGGAGTATGTTTTATATAAAATTATGTTTTTGTTCACAGTCTTTTTCTTCCTAAGAAAGCAGTCATTATAACATGTGTAAACAGATGTAGATTTACCATCTGTCAGTTTTGTGTGTGTAGGCGGGGGGGGGGGTTTGCCTTAAAATTACCCAAAATGTGTCCCTTTTATAGCATTTTCTATTTTGCAGCTTTCATTATTTTGTATCATGTGGGTGTATGTGTCCTATTTCTCTTATTATTAGCCAATCTTTATGAAGTCAGAGTCCATAGGCTATCCTTAAGAAAAGGGCTTTGTATACATTGTAATTACTCAAGTGTATAGTTAGGGGTATGGGTGCAATTTTAGTTAAAATCTTCTATATTGTCACTGTAATTATAGCATATGGACTTAAGATTTAGCCTTATAATGCAACTGAATTTCAAGTAAATCTTAACTATTACTTTAATTTCAAAGTCATGAATTCAATAATGTACTTCAAAATTTTTTTCATACAACATAATCACATATATGTATACATACATTTTTATCATAAAAGATTAAGCTGTATCTCATGTGATTTGCCAATATTAAATTTACAGGCAACATTTATTGAAGATTTTTCTAATAAAATAAAAAATGATAACCTGAATTATTTATCTTCTCATATGGAGATGAAAATTTGTTATATAATTCCATCCTTGTCTTCTTTTTATAATGACTGCTTGAAATACGTTTTCATATAAAAGTTGTACTTCAAAGGATATATTTTTAATACATGTAAGACCAATATTAGATGTCAAAGAAGAATTATTGATGTTCAATAGTATACAGTATTTTTTTATAACACTTAGTTTGGGGACTCTCTTATTCTATTTTGATTTATATTCTATTCTTCTGATTTCTATTTTGAAGAGGTTGGTAGATTTACTATGGAGTAGCAAGATGTTCTCCCTGTCTCATTCACTCTTGCTAAATATTTTACAGTTCTGCACAAAAAGATCTATAAACCATCATCTTTTTTAGAAAGTGTGTTCCTAAAGAACCAAAGACATGAAAAAAACCCTGAAGTTTAATGTTTTTATAACAAAGAGTATTACTATTACAGCATCACAGAAATTTAAGATGGGGTGAGGCTATCTGTTCTGTTAGGCCAACATGATGAATCTTTACCAGAGTCTTGGCAGTCTAACTTCTCTCTAACATCCTGAGAAAGCTGCACATTCTAAAGTGAGAATTTCAATTAAACGTAATATTTCTGATACAATTCCCTTTATTTTCTTTTTTTTTCCCCAGGCTTAGGGCTTATCTTGCAATTTAAAACAATGTAACACAAATTTTATCTCTTAAGCACATTGTATTCTTTTATGTTTGATAATACATATAATAACACACAGCATATCTTCTAAGTTTTCATGACAAAACTCAAGGTTATTCTCTTCTTATTTAAATTCAATATCACAATATTCTCCATAAGGACTATTTGGCATAGTTTCAGTATAGAATACCATGATTACTCTCACTTCATCTATATGTTCTCCAATATTTTCAAATAAGTGTATAAGGATCAAAATTAAAGACAATGTTTAGATGACAGCAAAAAAATGAGTCTTCTTCATACTAAAAAGGTGGGCAGTGACAAACCACATCAATCCAAAGTATTAGCTATGTATTTTTCTGAAAATGCTGTGACTGCACTCAATCCATTAAATCATTGTTAACAAAATAAAAATGTATTTTTTATCCTTTTAGACTGCTCAATTGTATCCTCCTTTTTGTTCTCTACTGGAATAGTTGATTGCCATATTAGGAATATAAATTAACAAATGCTTTAATAGAAACATGGAATATATTTTACACCTAAGGAAAACAAACATCATGCATATTTAACAATCCAAACACAACTAATATTAAAATGCAGATGTAGTCTTCTACTTTATGTTATGCTTTTCAGGTAGCAAGATAGTCAACAGCATAAACTTTGGGAACCTCCAAATTGTGATTTATTAGTTACCATTCTTATTGACCTATGTCTGTTTTTCTGTATTTTTAACTCAAAACTTCACTTGAGTAATAAGTTTAGACATTTACAAGGTGTTTGTGTGGGCCTAGTTACCATAACAGCTAACTTTCAAGTAGGATTTCCAAAGTACTAACATTCTAATTTTTAAAAGCCTGAAGCTAGATGATCTTCTGTAACTCAGTTTACCTTCTACTAGTTAAAAACTACAAAGTATACAAAGCATATTGTCTACTAAATTGTCACAATAAGCACAAATTCTACAAATATTGGGGCTTTACATGAGGGTAAGATTCTGCTTTAAAGTCAAGTTGTTGTTTTCTCTGTTTCTAAGATTTATGAAAATAAGTTAAACTAAACTTTTGGGGTTTGGGCCAATTTCTATCATCATATATCTTTCTGATATGGTACTACCACATACTTTTAAAATTGACACAATGCTGTCAACTTACAATATTTATGGTATATAATACCTTTTTGAAAGTGTAAGGAAAAGTAAATTAAAACAACTGTTTTAAAAAAATAATGTACATAAAAATTATACGGAATAATTTTCATTTCAATCTCTTATAAATACTTCCCGTCATGTACAAAACTTCAGAATCTCAAGAAACATTTTGAAGAAAAATATTTTATCTTGATTTAATGGAATGTTTCAGCTTTAACTTTACTGTAGAATAAATAATATGTGCATGAATAAGGACAAATGATCCTGTGAGCAGTGTTTCCCTGTAAGGTGAATGGCAGAGTTGTGTGTGTGTGTGTGTGTGTGTGTGTGTGAACTGTTTTCACATATACACCAACCAGTTCCATGTTAGCACCAGAAGCTGCCTCAAACAAAACTCAACTAGTAGACTTCAGTGTTGGACTTTTACCAGATCTACACAAGGATACATTTGGCATTTTAGATCTTACATTTGAAATGTTTTGTGTTTTTTTGCCTAACTCCCTAATTAGGAATAGCATATAAGACTTTGTGATATGTATAAGTTGAAATAGAAGCACTGACTTTTTTATTTTATTTTAAAAATATGGGGTACAAGGGTCAGGTACATAAGTGGTCTATATACGGGTGAAGTTTGGGCCTCCCACAGGTCCTCTCTTCACCTGGTTTAGGAACAGTCTCTTTATTGATGTTATGCAACCCCACTCCCTCTCTTGATAGTGACCTAATACTGCCAATCCCTTTCTTGTAGTATTATAATAAATTTTCACTTATGAGTGAGAACTAGTGATACTCAGTTCTTTGTTTCTGTTCTAGATCACTGAGTATGACAGACTCTAAATCCATCCAAGCTGCTGTGAAGTCCATAATTTTGTCCTTCTTTATGACTGTGTAATACTCCATTGTGTATATCTACCACATTTTTCTCATCCACTCCACTTTTGCTAGGTATCACAGTTGGTTGCGGGTTTTTGCTATTGTGAGTGGTGCAGCGATAAACATGTGTGCGCGGGTATCTTTTGTGTAGAATGATTTGGGCTCTTCTGGATATATTCCAAAAAGGAGAATTGCCAGGTCATATGGAAGGTCAATTTCTAAATCTTTTAGAAATTGCCACACTGTTTTCCAAAGAGGCTGAACTAATTTACACTCTCACCAGCAGTGTAGAAACATTCCCTTTTTCTCGCATTCTCTCCAACATCAGTTGGTTTTGAGTTATTAATCGTGGCCATCTTGACTGTAGTTAGGCAGTATCTAGTTTAGCCTCAGAGGAAAATATGTCATTATACAGGAATTATTATTTTATTGTGTGGATACCACGAGCATTTTAATAGATTAACTATTCATAGTCCATGACTATTATTTATGTATTTTTTTCTGGGAAGAGCGAGGTTATAAATTGTAAGGGCAATTAGGAAGTACATAAGATCCACTAACCATAAAATAAATAATAGCTCCATATTATTTTTGAGAAAGTGATTTGGATTGTTAATCCTTTACATAATTTCCTGAAGTTGTCTAGAACTCTTTCAGACCACAAATTGAAGTAGCAGATAATTAGTGACACTGCCTTATATCTCACACAAGCTGTGGGACTCCTGCTCAGTTTTTAATTGGAATTATGACTAAATTATTCATTGTCTGTGGGAGTTGCTCAGAGGAGAGAACATAGTTGAAAGTTTTACTAGACAAAAGAAAGGTTTGTCACTTAAAATATAAAATTATTTTAAAAATTTGGTGGAAGCTTTTATCATTTGACGAATCTCATTGTGTCTTAAAATTCACTTCTAATGTATCTTATCATTATAGGATATTCAAAGATTGCTGGATAACTTTCAAAATAGGCAGTAAGAGAAAATTTATGAATATTTTTGTCTTTAATTTCCCATGTTAATTGTCTCATAGACTTCTATTGCCCTGTTACTTAGTGATAATTCAATTTTTCTGCCTTAGTATTTGTCTCATGTATTAAAATGTAACTGCACTTCTTCAGGTTTCCAGAATTTTTATAATAATTAAATAAGATAAAATCAGCTACTTTTAGTATTTAAACTATTTTTGATTTAGACATTTTGATAACCTTGTAGCAATAAGTTTGGTAGTAATTTTCTGACCTTTTAAATTGGCAGATTCCAGTTCATTAAACTGACCTATTTACAGAAATTGCAATAAATTCTTAGAAATTTAAATCACCTCCTAGAATCACAGGATGTCAACATTGCTGGAGCATTTGGCAATGCTTTCACTTTAATTCCCACCCTAATAAGGCTTATTTTGGTCCAATAAAGTGATTTATATTATATTACTCTCAAAAAATGCCAGTTTATTTTGAAATCAACTATCCTTTTTTGTACGATAAAAAACTCTGTGCACTTTCTATTTCAAGGATATTATGCTTTTCTAATATACAACCGATTGTTTCCCTGTGTATGTATGTATGTATGTATTCTAAAACCTATAAAAATCTAACCCTTCACAGTGGGGTTGTTTGGTAATTGACTCATTTAACTGTTCTTTAAATTGAGTCACTCATATTAGGAAAATGTCCCTAAAATTATTTTATAGCAACATCATTACCTTATTACAAAAATAGTTTTTGCAGGTGAAAAAAGTGTCCCATTTTTAGAAGATTGCACCAAAATGAACTTTGCTTTTTCTCTTCTATATTATTGTATACAATTCAAGGCAATAATATTATATCTCGCCTTTTTTTTATAGCTAGAGCTTAGTATGTTACATTTAATATCTTCTCAAAATGGGCAGAACCAAAGCAAGTCTTTTCAACTATTTAGTGTAGCAATTTTGTGAAGGATTCTTAAAAGTGTTGCTAATATCAGAGAGAGAGAGCGAGGTATAAGTTTGAGGAACAATATAGAATGTGAAATGATTTGTTTAGCCTAACTTTACATACTGTAGTTAGGTAGAGATTAGTGTATATGAATTTGCTCTCTTCCCAAAGTCAAATTTTGCTTTTATAAAATTCCATACATTTATGTTTCATTTTTTTACATTAAATATAGCTCTTTTAATACTTGTAAAAAAAGTAGCCATAATTGAAAGTCATGTCTTCTACTGGCTAAATTATTTGTACTAAAATGAAATGTCCAAGGAAACTAAACTTTATACTGTGCTCTCTGATACTTTCTATTAGAATTTAAGCAATTGAAAATAAAATAAGTATATACATTTATATTTTTAAAACATTTTAGGAATATCAATGAAAAATGTATGCAAAATATTTACCAATACCATCCATTAAGCTATCATCAAAGTTGCTTACATCTCATATACAATGTCTTCTATCAATTTTAGATGTGTTTTCTAGAGACACTGAGACTTTTCTGTGGTACCACGACAGTGTACTTGCTACGAATCACATTTTCCGATCTAATTTCATGAAAAATGACTAGTTGGAAAATTATAAGAACACTTTTCTCTGTATGAAGACAATTCATTAGAGAAAACTAATTGAAAACTCATGTACAAATTCCCCCCACATTCTTTCTTTTTGGACTCAATATCATAACAATACATGCACATTAATGCATAAAGTATATGTTCAGTGACCATTACAGGACTATTGGTAAAGTCAAAAAAAGGCACTGAAATATCTGTCAAGAAGGATATAGTTGAATAAACTGTAAGATGTGTACAACATATAGTATTATGCAGATATTAAATAAAAATAAAAGTTTGGATCAGTTCCTACCTACTCAGAGGATAAGTTGTGCAAAGAAGGCAAACTGCGCAAGGTAGCTTAATTCCATTTGTGTGAAAATGGCATTGCGGTAGTCTCATTCCCATAAGGGATACCCACTTTTCAAAAATTGGGGATGGTTTCTTTTAGATCATCTTGCCTGCTTGGAACAACTAGAAAAGTCGTACAATTGTTTTTATTTGTTTTAAAACATAGTGGAAGAAAAAGTACCAGTACTTTTCTTTATTTTTTTTATTTTTATTTTTTTTTTTTTTTTTGAGTTGGAGTCTCACTCTGTCGCCCAGACTGGAGTGCAGTGGCCGCTCCCGGCCACCGCAGCCTCAGCCTGCTGGGCTCCGGCGATCCTTCCGCCTCAGCCTTCCGAGAAGCTGGAATTACAGGCGCGCGCTACCACAACCGGCTAATTTTTTGATTTATTGTAGAGATGAGGTTTCGCTTGCCCAGGCGGGTCTCGAACCCGCGGGCTCAGGTAATCCACTCACCTCAGCCTCCCAAAGGCGCGGGATTACAGGCTGAGCCACGGAGCCCGGCTAAAGT
>CAUYQG010168122.1:0-16758 GCA_963574415.1 Tarsius wallacei | reverse complement strand
AGATGAATCTAGCGTACAAAGGGATCAAAGCTGAGGGACATGCCTCTTCAGATGGGATAACTGGTGGGGTCTTCCTTATTCACTTCCAAGGCCAGTTTCTGCCTCCCAAAGGCTTTCAGTCACTCTCTGCAGAATGTTTGGGCTGATATATTTCCAAGCAATAAAAATCTGGACAAGAAGACACACCTACCTTCAAAATATATCTCCAGCAGCAATGCGGTGACAGTGGTGGAGAGTAAATCTCATTCTGCCACTTTCTTTTTTTGTGACCTTGGGCAGGAAATTTGAGCTCATGCTGGAGTTTTCTCATCTAAAATGGAAGTGATAGTGTCTGCCTCACAGGGTTCTTGTGAAGATAATATGTGTTATAGATAAACATGTCTGGCCCACATGTAAGCTATTATAATTACTCATATGCCTGCTGGTTTCCATCTATCTCATCCGCCATTTCTCTGGTTCCAGCTACCATTTTCTCCCCTAACTTTCTGGAATAGCTTCACCAGACTCCTGTTTTCACTTTTGCAACGTCATGGTCCATTGTTCACATAACAGAGTGAACTAGCTGGGGTTTTTTTGTTGTTGTTGTTGGTTTGTTTGTTTTTGAGTTGGGGTCTCACTCTCTCATTCAGGCTGTAGTGCAGTGGCACGATCACATTGATCACAGCTCACGGCAACCTCAATCTCCCGGTAGCGCATACACCTAGTGCCAGCCACTTGGGATGCTCAGGTGAGATTTCCACCTCAGCATCCCGAGTGGCTGGCACTAGAGGTATGCACTACCACACCTGGCTAGTTTCTTTATCTGAAGTTTTTAAAACAAAAATCAGGTCACGTCACTCCTTCACCTAAACCTACTCCTTAAATAACTCAGAGTCGAGTTCAAATTCCTTAACGTGGACTGGCCCCGCCACGGCTACCTGCCAACTCATGTCACTTAGGCTCTGTGGTCTCCCCTCTGTTCCTAAGCCCTCCATCCTTTTTATCTCATTCTGGAACATTCTTCCTTCTTTCTCTGCCTGTTCAGCTCCTAGTAACCTTCATCCCAAATGTCATTATCCAGAGTAATCTTTCTTGCTTGTCCCTTTCTAAATCTGGTTCGCTGGCTAGTCTCTCTTTCAGAATCCTGCTCTGTTCTTGAGCATGTATATGGCACCATTTCTTATTTATTTACTCTGTGGTTTGTTTGAGGTCTCTGTCCCCCATTAGGGCAGGGTCTGTCTGGTTTCCTCTGTATCCTCAGTCCTTATACTAGCGCTTAGAACTTAGTAGGTGTTTAGTAAACACTTGCTGAGTGGATATAATAATTGAGAAAGAGAAAAATATGTCAAAGGCGCTCATACATAATAGGATCATTATTGGTTTGCTGCAGTTTTAGAGTATAAGAAACAATTCTTTCTACTCTAAAAAACAAAGACTACCATCGCTATCAAACACACACACACACACACACACAAGATACTTTGACCCTTAGAAGTTCCACTATCTAGAATATATCTGGTCTTTAGTTCATGAGGTAGAACAAAAAATATATATACTTAAAAAATGCATCTTCAAAGGGCATTTTCTTAATTTCTAGCATTAAAAAAAGTTTAGCTAAATTATTTGGAAACAGCAAACCCAAACACCTTTTAATCCCTGGACATACAGCTTTAAACTTAAGAAACAAAACAATTCTGGTGTACACGTCCCCTCCTCACACCAGTTGATATTTGAGAGGCTGCCGGTGTCAACTGGCGTCTTCCACCTGGCCTGAAGCTGTGAGACCAGCAAGATTTCAGAGCTGATGACCTGGTAAGTGGTTTTGCAGAAGGCTGGATGCAATTCAGCCCTGTCTTCCTCACTCACACCGCTCGATGAAGAACTTTTATTAATTGGTGCTCTGAGGCAAAAAGGGGTTGTCTCAGCCTTGGTGGAAGCCAGCCAGCCAGCTCCCAGGCAGACTTGCGGACTGGCCAGCTGGGCTCTCTTAAAAATCGACCTACATTGAACCAAGCTCGTAGAATGTGTGTTAGATCAAGTTTGTTCCTTTCTGCTTGCTCAAAGACAGTTATGCTCTGCAAATTTCCATACCACTGCTGCCAAGAGATAGATACCAGGAGAGATGTGGGGCGGGGAAAACACCCTAACTTTCTAAAGTGTTCTAAGTCAGCCCACTGGCCGCTCAAATCCTCTCGCTGAGGCTACCATGCAAAGTGCTTGGGTTTTGAAATGGGCATCTTCCTCTTCTAAGAAGGAGTCCTTGATGCAGACCCAGGCGTACAGCGTCATAATCAGCTAAAACACACACCCCCTTTTCTGTGAAGGCCTATTGCCTTTGCCTGCTCAGATCCCTGAGGCTGAGTCAGAGAAATATAATAAAAATAAAAAAAACAAAACGCCATGGCTTCTGCCAGCCTTGAGCAGACACCACCGTCTGCAAGAGAGCAGTTAGAAAAGAGAAGTATACGTCTTTAGGGCAACAGAGCTTGTAAAATACAAAACTGGAAAGTGAAACCATTAGTCCCATCTGAGTTCTAGTTGCTGGGTTCTTTATAGGAAGACTTTTCTTTGTTTTAAGGAAACCACACCAAGAAGGACTTGTAATACTCCCGTTGGATATTTCTGTTTTCCGGTAACGATTCTCCAAATGCTTAGTTGATTTGCTACCTCATTAGCAAGTGGTTTTTGGTTTTTTTTTTTAACCTGGAAGGGTTATGCATTTAGATCTAATGCGATCTAGAACCCTTAGAGGAGAACCAAAGATACATGCTGGTGACAATGGGCCATTGATGTATTTTTCTCTAGGAAAAAGGCCATATCGGTCAATATTCCCATAGCTGAGGCTTGGAACCATTTGCCTACTCCAAGGGTAAATAAACACTGTTCATGATGCCTTCACTTCTTATGTCATCCCAGCCCCCTAAGTTACAAAAGAGTTCGGCTAATTCGAGCAGCCAATTTTCTACAAGCACTTAAATAGTTTCGTCAGAATGATGGTTGGGAATATTTTGTGTTACTTTCATTTTTCTTAGGCTAGGACAATAGAAATTACCTTGTTGATTTAGTTAAGTAATGCAGTACATGACAAAATATTGCCCTGGGTCATGAAAAATAGAGATCTTTAATAAGCATCATCATCTCAAATTGTAAAATTAGTTAAAAACCGTGATGGGGCGATTCGTTGGCTCATATTTGATTGAAGCAGTAATTCATTACATTTATGAAATCTTCAGAGTTCATTTGCTGTCTGGGCATTCTAATGCATTACTTACTTGGAGTGCATTTTTAAAAAGCTTCTGGCATTAGGGCCACGAGAAATCTTACAGCACTAGGTTGAGAGTCAGAATTTTTTCCCTTCTAATTGTAGTTTCTCCATTGCTAAGTCCCCAAGATGTCCTGGGTTTAGGGCAAAACTGGATACCTACTCAATCCACTGACCTAAAACATTACTTCACATCTCTGGATGGACTCTGGCCAGAAAAAAGACAAACATGCTTCCACTATTTCTGGCTTCCCAGTCGCAGATCTGTTACTCAGATGACATTGTTGTGGTTTCCTTAAAAAAGGAAAACAGAAGAAAACTTCCTATAAAGAACCCAACAGCTAGAATTCAAATGGGATTTACGATTTCATTTTTCACACAACAAGCTTGCACACAAAGTTGGGAATTAGGGTGACATCATGTGTGCTACTAAAAGTCATATTCTAAAAACATGCTCCAGAAAGGAGTTCTTCATTAAAAGCTGAAAGCTTTCCATGTGTCTGGGGGGAAAAAAAAGCAAAATACATAAGGAGGAGGAAGCACCATTTAATGATTAAAAAATGTGATTTACAACGATCTGCCCTAGTCATCCTTCTTAATAGTTTCATTTAAAAAATACCATAATCACCTACAAACCTACTGAATTAATCAATACTTCTTGGGGTCAGAAGACGATTATGTATGAAATGCCACTCCTGTACATTCAAAGACTAAGGAAACGAATGAAAGTAGAAAATGGATAAAATGTTGAGTCAGTGCTCTGTAATCTTCCCACAAGGGCGGATGTCTCCAAAAATAAACAATCACGTTTTCAGCTCTCTGTGGGTCAGAGTTTTGTTTGACCCAGGTCATTTGAATGTGATTGTTAGATGGTGGTGGGGAATTATCATTAGTTTTGTTGGGCGTAAGAGCGGTACTGTGGTTACGCAAAAGAGTATCCGTGTTATTCTAGAAATGCATATTGCAGTGTGAAAGGGAGCACTGACATGGCGCCTGGTGTGTGTTTAAAGTGACCTCAGAAAGGAGGGGACAACAGGGGGAGCAAACATGGCAAGCCTTCGCACCTGTGGAATCTGGGTGCTGGCTGTCTCAACCTTAGCCAAAATCCTTTCCAGATGACATCGTGTCCTCCACAGGGTGTCACATCTGGAGAGACTTGCTGTCCATTTTCCCTTATTGGCTTTGGTCACCCGGGCAAGGGATGGACTGACTTCCTCACGGTGTAGTCACACGAGTGGGTGCTACTCGAAGGATACGTTTGGATGAGGAACAAGATATTTGCATGGTCTTCAAGTGCCTTCGAGCAGATATTTACTATTTGGAAGGAGAGAAAACAAAGCAATTGCTCTGTGCTACTTTGCTCTTGGAGGCAGCACCTGACAGAGGGTGGTGGGCTGGCTCTGGTCCATGCAGGCTCCCTGCCCAAAGCGAACTGAAAGATTGACTGCCTGGCTGTCAATAATTCTCTGGAACATGGCCCTGTCACACCTGGATCCTTTGCAGTACCCCTAAGACCTAGGGTAGGTAAAGAATACCCTTCTGGAAGGAAGGAGGCCGCCCTAACCTTCCCCAGAGGCACCTCACACACGTCAACGAGCCTCCAGCATGGTGTGTCCAACTCAGTCATTCAGCGGCTTCACCTAAGTTTATTCCCGAAACACTCAGCCCCCATGTGACAACCCCAAGGCCCCTGGAGGCTTCCCTTTACTTTTGCTGTGTCTCAGGCCTTTGCCTCCTTCCTAAAATCTTTAGAGGAGATGTGAAAGCCACACGGAAAAAGCAGTCTCTGTCCTCTCTCTTCAGTAGGTGGAAGGTGAACTGGGATTAGCCACTGATGGACACAAGGGGACAGGAAATTGATTGTGGATGATGGGTAACAGATGTCTCATAGGGGATCGCTTTCTCTCTCGGCCAAAGCAAACCCTGGTCTCACTACCTTCTGCCTCTGACACAGCTGAGAGCTGGAGAAGCGGGGTCTATCATGGCCAGCAAGGCATTTCTTCTCCAGAAGAGTGGGGGCCACAGAGGAAGAAGGTACAGCATCGGGGAGAGGTCAAGACCACCTTCGGAGCCAGAGTCCCACAAGACTGGCCAGAAACAATGGTTTCCTGAGGACCTGTGGCCAAACTAAACAGGACAGCACACAGGAGGAGGCGGTGTGTTTACAAATAGAGAGCAGAGCATCACTGAGAGTAACTGCCATCACCAGCAGAAGACCAGCTTACACAGAGGCCATCGGGCCACACAACCAGGTGTTGAGAGTTTCAACTCGCCTCTGCTTTGGCCTGCCTTCTCTCAGGGCGACTTGACAAAATATTATTATTATTTAATCGCAACGATAACAATTGCTCTGAAAATAAAACCCCAAACAGGCAAACCACCGGAACACCAAGGAGAGATTTCTAAAGGTTTTTATTTTAAACATATGTTTCTAAAATAGTCAGCAACGAGTGCCAAAAAACACAGCATCACGTCTATTTTCTTCTTTTCTGCGGACATGATTTGCTTTGGAAACTGCCCATAAGTGCCCTCACAGTTTTTTTCTCTCATCACAAACAGTCGAGGAATAGCACAAGGAGTTCTGAAGCACACCCCAGTTATTCCGTTCGAGTGGGGTGGGAGGAGAGTTACGTGATGTTCGTGCAAACGTGAGTGTCAAGATGTGGGGTAGCTGGGAAAAGGGTTTACTCATTCCAGTGGGCTGCACAGAAGAGGCACGGGATTCTACGGCGTGTGGAGAACCAGCCCAGCGAGTGGCCGCACTGCAAGCTGGTCTTGGAAGGATAGGAAAAGCATGTCTTTCATTACAATTCTGGACTTCCACGGGGGCCCCGGCCCCATGCAAAGGAGCCTGATCGGCATTCAAACCCCAAAGGCAGGCGGCATCTGCTGTTCCCCTCTTTTGGCAACAAGGGTCCCGTAAGGTCTGTCTCCAGAGCCGTGTGATGGAAATTGACACCTCATGAATGCAAGCTCAGCATAAAGGACAGCTGTCCTCACCCTCACCCTGCACACCACAGAGCACTGCTCCCAGGGAGTCAGGTCAGCACAGTCCCGAGGCCCAGGGTCAGGGAGCTGGGCGGCTAATAAAATAAAGCAGACCAGGCACTGAGTTCCATGAAGTCACCGAACATACATAACAACTGCAGAGAGATCACAAGTAAAGAACATGCTTAGGGACTCCAACTGAAAAAGCAACCTGAATTAATATGCACTCAAGGCCTTTTCAGACCCTGCTGTCTGCTTCAACTCAAGCGAGGGGGTAAACATTGCTCTCGGCCCAAAGCCATGATTCAGAATTCTGGCTTTGTTATCCTTCAGGGTGGGATTAATTATCACAAGACCTCTTAGGGGATTCATTTATATGTGATATAAAATGGAGTTTACTGTCATTTTAAATGAAGACACGAGGTGAAATTTAAGACATATGAAGAGTGGAGGGAATGTAAAACCAGAACTGGTAAGACGCTACAGTTCTGAGGAGAATGTTGAATCACTCATCCAGTGCATATTCTATCTTGTGTTCAGAATAAGTAAATAGCTGAATTAAGTACACTCTGCATTATTTGTGCTTCACAGAGTAACCCAATTCTTTGGTTTCAATTGTGTAAGAAGCAAAATTGTAACTAAAATGTGATAACCTTCTTTTAGCTTAAAATTAATAACCTTATAAAACAAATGGCAATAAAAACTTAGTTCATAAGGACTTGAAATGCAATCTCTCATTGTCTGTCTCCGAAAGCATGAGATTTACATGGTTTCACATCAGGTCTCTTCAATGGGTTTTCAGGGGAATATGGCAGTTTCACCTAAGGGTTTATCATCAAAGTTCAAGAGAGATGACTGCACAAAGAACAACTGGCAGTTGTGACTCCTGATCTTTCAGAAAAGGGCTCCCTTCGTTTGAACAAGAGCCATTCCGTTTGTAGACAGCCAGAGTGAATCTGTCACCATGTCGTATTTTTTTAAGCAGGAGCGTGCCAAAGTGTGTGCACACAGAGACGGTGTCCCGGTCATCAGGCACTTGGGGTTCGTTTATGGTTGAACATGACTGTGGGTGTGTTGTGGAAAATGTTTATGAGAGCCTTTTATGAAAGGAGAGGCCAGGTTGTCAAGAAAACACTAAGAAAGATGTAGAATTACTTGACCTAGGAGGAAAATAGAAGATAGCATCAGGTTGTAAATGAGAAAAGTCAAGGATCAGAAGACAGGAGATGATGCTGGTAAGGTACGAAATACTGATAATTATAGGATACTGATAATGGCCACCACTTATCTTGTCTCTACTACATTTCATGCTAGTATTTGACAAACACACTCACATTTAGCACTTAAAAGGACACGTAAGTTTCCACGATTCTGACCATTTTATAGAAAAGACAACTGAGGCACCAAGAGATTATGTAGATTGTTTGGAATCACATAGCTAATAAACCGAAGGTACGGGGTTGGGACCTAAATCAGTCTGACTCCAGGACGTGTTTCAGGGTTTCCTCCTGGAGATGTGAGACTATGATAGGGATATGCTTGTTTTGGTTAGTTTTGGTTATTTAAAAGACACAAGCAAGCAACATTTTCGTTTAAGCGTGTGGGACGGAAGCCCAGGGGAGAACCCAGGTATAAAGCTACAAACAAATGAAAAATAGATACAATGTCATGAATTTAAGGTAAAAGTAAATAATAAAATCAAGGGCTTTATTATATTACAACAAAGAATGGGAACGCAGGTGCTGCCAATGTCCTTCTTCATTACGAGGCTTTTGGCCAAAAAGAAAGGGGGACTTTGCCACCGGTTAGCAGTACCTGGGTATAAGCAATGTGCCACTCAAGTCTTGGTCGTCTTAATTCAACATCATTAAATAAGAATCTCTGCTAGTTCATTTAACTTAATTTAGCAACCCTGATTTGAATAAAATGATATTCAGACCCACTTAATTTTGGATTTTGTTTTTAAACTAGTTATAACTGGGCCAGCTTTTGTGTTCTATTTATGGCTATTATTGATGTGAAAAATGTCTGTGTCAATATCTCAGCACCTACATTAGACAAAGTCAAACATCACAGCCAATTTAAAAATGTTTTCTACATAAAAGGATCTATTCTCTTGTGTCTCAAATAGCGCAGGAAGACAGATGCTTGGAAAGATCAAGAATGTTCTAAAGGCCATCCACTTAGTAACCAGCTGAACTAAGGTATGAATCTGAGCTTCCTGGCTGCAGGAGTCAAGGTCTAAGCAATAGCTTAGGTTTGTAGTGAGGAAAACTTTTCTGAGTGTTCTGCATTCAAGAGCCAGGCTCCATGTTTCTGGAGGGACACACCAGCAACTGATGACCTCAGGAACCACCACACTGGTTTGGTACTCACCTGTGTTTGTGTGCTCTCTGCACATGAGTAGTAGATAATGCCAATTACCGTGTCCATAAAAAAAGCAACATTAAAGCACTGAGATGCTAAACAGAAGAATGTGGGAAATCCGCATGTAAAAGTAAGCTTGATCATGTCTACAGTACCTAACTATTATTTTTGTAAAAAAGAGGTAAGCCCAGTGTCTGTCTGTCTAGCATCTGCCCCAAAAGGATTTAAAAGCAAGTAGCAGAAGTGCCTCATTTTCCTCATATAAATATTTATCAAGTTTTAATTTGCCTTTGCATTAGAAGTTATTGATCCTTTTCCCTATTCAATTATAAAACCTTATCACCTACAGAGAAGCTTCTTGGAAAGAAAGTTAATGAAGAGCAAGCTGGTTACTTTGTTGGTTTTCATTTCCCAATGTGACACTGTGCTTCTGGAGAGAGAGCCATCATTGCTGCAATTATAGTAAATGCACTTGCATTATTTAACAATCGGCCAAACACATTCTAGGAGATCAAGAGGTACAACCACAGTCCAAATGAGGAAAGTTCAGAGATTACTGTTAGCCTGATCATTTAAACAGTGAATACTATTTCATGGACAAAGTTATACTAGCTTATTAACATAAAACTCAAAAAGTATGTAGTGAATATAAAAGTGGATTGTGCTACACAAGGATTTTGAATATAGTTTTCTGAAAGACTCAAAATATTTCCAATAGTTACATTGATATATATTACTTGGTACCATGTCCTACGCAATTCATTGTGAGTACTGCTATCTCATAAGTATAGTCTTTGTGTGTATATCCATCCATCCATCCACCTTCCTACCACCTACCTACTTATCCATCCATCCATCCATCCATCCATCCATCCAATCATCCTCCCACCCACTCACCCACTTATCCATCCACCCACTCATCCATTCACCCACTCATTCAGCTAGCCATATATCCAGCCATTCAGCTACTCAAGAAACATTAATTATAGGTCTTCTAAGTGTCAGGCACTGTGTTGTCAGTGAAAGACAAATGGGAAAAGTGAATTAAAAACAATTCAGAGGAATAAGAGAGCCAGGAGATAGACATGTTATGAGATTTCCCTATTTCTTATTCAGTAAAATTTGCAGCTTTGTGTTTGCTTCAACTGGCATTTCACCCCTTCACTTGGAAATGAGCCAGTCTTCAACAGTCAAAAAATCAGGCCCTTGGTAGCAGTTCTTCTGGAATGATGAAGTGTTACAGGAACCTTTCCTGGCTTGGAAGGAGCTGAGATATCCTGGGAGACTTAGCGATTTCTGGGGCCTTTCATTGTATCTCCTGGTCAGTGAATGTCAGTCTGCTGCCTACACAGTGTCTGTCTCAGATGGTGAGGGAACACACACAATTCTTCTGAAGATATTTAAAGCCCATGATTTGGGAAACAAATCAAGATTGAAATTCACCTCACATGGTGCTGTTAACGTGGTGCATCCCAGGATGGCAGAGACAAGAAATGGTGACCTTGTGGCCAGGTACACATCTGTCTGGTGGCCAGCAAGTTTCCTTTGACCTGGCTTGTTGGGTACTTTTTTATTTCAAAAACACAAAAACGTAGAGAAAATGCAAGGTAAAATCGAAAGTCTGATATCGAGGGTCAGATTTCTATTACAGCACAAAGTACTTGTCTGCAATATCTAGTACGTGAAGACATCTAATAAAAAGACACCCAAGGGGTTGAAAACATATTTACACACTGGTACAGGTGGGATTTCCTTAACAAGGAACCTAGATTTGTCCAGCAAAACCAAAAAAAAAAAAAAAAAAGGTTCACTACAAACGATTCTCTTGCATGCATGTACGTATTTAATGGAGATGTATTGAGTTCGTGATCTTTTCAACGCATTCTTTGTTTGGGGTAGAGAGGACACAACAGACATAAGAGAGTAGAAACATCAGATTCTGCCTTTGGGAAGTTCAAAATGTCACTGGAGTTGTAAGACCTACCATGCGCACAAGGCAGAGAGGGAACCCAAGCCAGGGTGTGAAGAACTCAGACTTGATGCGAATTGCTGAGGGATTCAGAGGTAAGTACTAATCTCGGTGGAGCAGAAACAGATACCCTTGAGATCAGTCGAGGTGAGTTTGATGGACGGTGCAGAGGGGTCTTGCTGCCATGGCACCTCCTCTATCTGGACAGTCTAATTTCTCAGGACAGCAGGGATTTACATAATTGCAGGAGGAGTCATTTCCCACCTCCCAGCACCTGAGTGTGCAAGCCACTCGAACGCCACCGGGGTGCAAGCAGGGTGTCACATTGCACACCTCACTCCAGCCCTGGGGCAGCTACTCCAGACAGGCATGCTTGACTTCCTGCAGTGCCATTTACATACCCTTCTAGAAAAGTAAAACGGGTGAAACAGGTACTTGGGGGCAAGTGCTGAAACACAACCTTCCTGAAGACATCCAGTCAGTAAGTGATTTCCCTTGCTTTAAGGCATTTAGTCCATCCTTCTGCTTTTTTAAAAAAACTATCTTTCTTAATTCACACGCACCTATCTTGGATGTCTCTATTCCCACATACTATTCTAAGTGCTGCAGGCATGACAAAGACAGAGATGTGGCTTCATCCTTCCATAGCCGCAGGAGCTCACAGCATCTGCTATCCCCGAGCCCACCCAATGGGCACCCGGCAACAGTTTCATGAATGGAGAGATGGAAGGAAACGTGAGTAACCGATAGGATGTTTTGAAATCCAGGCACAGACAATTTCCATGCGACTATAGGAGAGTCTATCGCTGAACTGTGATAAATACTCAAAAACTTGGCATCACAAGATGTCTCCTAAATCCTCGCCTAATAAACGATTGCATCACACAATAAAATATCTAATAGCCTTTCCTTACATTATTACTACCCTTCTATTTGACTTGGTTTTCTTCAAAAAGAGCATGATATCTCCATGCACATCGTAACGCATGAATCTAGGAATCTGGACCTAGACCTACCAAGTCTGTACCAGAATTAGGGCTGTGTCCCACTAAAGGTATGTATTGCCGCCACCTCCAAGCAGCACGCCTCTGGCCTTTCTAGTTCCAATCCAGAGCATATCAGGCATATCAGGATTGAACTCCCAGATAAAACTGCAAAGTTATATTTCAGCGCCATTACATTTTGTTTTGTGACACCCGCAACCTTTAGCTAATACTAACAAATTAACCTATGGCAGGTTTTATTATTTTCCTAACTAATGAAGGGAGTCTTGACAGAAAGCCCATGGCTCTTGAGTGCTACATAAAAGTGATCTCGAATTTTTAATATGACACAAAGCTTGTTAATCCTGCTCAGATTTTATGCTTAAACTTTCATTATTACATTAGTCTTCCAGATATGATTTATTTAGACTTAAGTACTCCGATTTTTATGATGAAATGGCAAATGCTATATTAAATTTCACAAAATGCAGATGACATTTTCTAGACTATAATGAAAGGATTCAGCACGAAAGTTCAATTTGACAGTACAGGGTTTTGGGCACTTCCAAAACTTGGTGACCTTTCTGTTGGCTACCACTCTTTGGGGCTGTCTCTCGTGTCTGTGCTTGGTCTGTTGACCACTATGTTTCAGGAAAAACAAACCCAACACAGAGCAGTGGAAAGTACAAAAGACACACCTGGGAAGTCACCTCCTTTACCTCTGCAAGTGGACAACAGGGACACAAGGACAAAGGCCACCCTGTCTTATGACTCCAGGGCTACGTGAGGATAGAAAACTAGACTTCAGTGACCAACACCATCCTAGTGGGGAGAGCCGGGCCGGAAGGAGTGTATCCTCCAGGATTTGGGGACAGAGTGAACACTGCAGCCTGACTCTGATCTTTTTATTGGATTAAATCTATCCATCTAGTGGAAGCAGGGATTGGAGTCTCATCATTTCTCCCTTTTTGGGTCTTATATCCTTTCATGCCTCACACATAGTTTGAATTTTGCAGTGCAAAACTGAGTCCTAGCTTGCATCTATGGGTCATGTCTGCTGTGAGGTTGCTGGTTCATCTGTCCTTTAAGTCACAAAATTATTTTATTCTGATGTCCATGAAGAAAGAAAGATGTTGCTATTGCATTGTGTTGTGCAAAACATATTTTCATTTCTTTAAAAAAGTTTTTTTATTTTAAAGATGTAGGGTACAATTCAGGGTTAGGTATACAAACGTTCATTATGCAGGTACCCTTGTTGATGAGGTGTGCCTCCCTTCCCCTGGCAGTTTCCCATTAATGCCAAACCCGCCTCTCTTACCCTGGCAGTTTCCCACTAATGCCAATCCCTTTCTTATTGTATTATGATAGTTGCTCCACTTATGAGTGAGAACATGTGGTACTCAGTTCTCTGTTTCTGTGATAGATCACTCAGTATTATAGACTCTAAGTCCATCCAAGTTGCTGCGAAGTTCATAATTTTGTCCTTGTTTTTGTCCGCTTAATATTCCACCATGTATATGTACCGATTTTTATTTTGTCCAGTCCTCTTTCGATGGGAATAATGCTGAAATAAACATGGTGTGCAGGTATCTTTTCCACAGAGTGATTTGAGTTCCTTTGGGTACACTCCCAGTAGGGGGACTGCGGGGTCGCATGGAAGGTCCATTTTTAGATCTTTTAGGAATTGCCAAACTGTTTTCCATTAGACGTGGGAAAAGCTTTCGATAAAATCCGGCACCCCTTCTTGATAAAAACCCTCGATCATCTAGGCGTAGATAGAACATACCTCAAAATCGTAAGAGCCATCCACAAAAAACCCACAGCCAGCATACAGCTAAACAGATAGAAATTGGAATCATTTCCCCTGAAAACCGAAACAAGACAAGGATGCCCACTCTCACCCCTCCTGTTCAACATAGTATTAGAAGACCTAGCTAGAGCAATCAGACAAGAGAAGGAAATCAGGGGTATCCAAACAGGAAAAGAGGAAGCTACATTATCCCTTTTTGCAGACAACATGATTCTATACCTCGAAACCCAAGAGACTCTGTCAAAAACCTCCTTGCACTGTTATTTTCATTTCTTAACAATGGCGCAAAATGAAAATGGTCTGCATTTACTCTTGGGATTTCCTTTCTGGAATCTCTGTTTGCCAGTCAGGGCTATGCCTTACAGTCTTAGGGAAATAACTTTCACGGTCTTAGAGGAGCAAATGATAGCATCCTTTTCCAAACACAGCGCTCCCCTTTGCAAGAGTCAAGGATGGCTGGAATGTCTAGATTTCTGTTAACATCTGTTTTTTGGAATAGTAAGTAATTTTGAGAAAGCACATAATGGGGCCAACTGAGGTCTATTATATGTTAATGTGTGAGCACTACAAGAGGAAATTATAGCAAAAGGCTTCCCAAAAGACAGAGTTTGACAAACAGGAGTGCATTCAGGGGACAAGGAAGCCAAAAGGACTAGGAACACCGTCGCATGGGAAACGATGAAAGAGACAGAGAGGATGTGAGTGAAAGAGAGTAGACAGACAAAGGGACCGTAAGTAGCTGGAAGCTACACTGGCCCGGGCAGCGCGATGCAGATCATTTTATCAGCACTATTACTGGCCCTGGTTATGAATCAATTGTAGAAAGAATGTTTTCAAAGATATTAGAAAATTAGTCAGGGGAGTGAACTAGGTGACCATCAACGTCCCTTTTAATTCCAAGTTTCAATGACATTTTATTTAAATGTCCTGTATAGACATCACTGTCACTGGAAATCACTGACCTGTATCTGGAATGCCAACCACTCAGGTCAATAGAAGCTAAAGCTCTAAGACAGGGCACTGCCCCTGCCCTGGTCTGTGTCCCCAGGGATGCCCAAAAGAGTGCCAGTTAGCAGGCGCCAGCGGGGCTGCCCCAGAAAGCCCAAATCTGCGACCTTCCTTTATTTCTATCTTCCAGCTGGACAGTGTGCAATGTTCAGCCACTAGGCTTTCACGCAACAATCTCCCCGAGGCAGCAAAATCCTATTAACATACTTAGCAACCATGACCTCCGAGGGACTCACTTAGCCAACGAGGGATAACAAATTAGAGCCTGAGACCCAGGAACTTTGTGGAAGGAAAAGTTCCAGTGCTCTGTCTGGCTGGGCAGTGATCTGAATGTTTATTCCCCTTGGAGCCATCACCCTGACTCTTCAAACAGGGGCGCATCCTTCGGAATTTTGGAGGAAGGGTCGCCCAACACGCTATATTGTACCGCAGCAAAGATCATTTATTCCTGCACTCAACTTTGTCGGTATAGTGTAGGGAAGTTGGGAAGCTCCACCTGGGAGGCATTTGGCTGAGTATCAGGCTGGTGGGCTGTAGAAAGGGGCAGGAACCTCGCAGTGGTCAGAGCAGCAGATAAGAGGGGGCTGGGGTCTCAGGGGAAGGGGCAGGAAGCAGATATAGACAGTAGGGACGACGAGCAGCAGAGGTGGCCAGAGCTGCAAGGAGAAGAATGCATAGGGGAAGGACAGGCAATTATTTTTGTTTCTTGTTGAATGAATTGACATTTCCATAGGATGTGACGCTTTCATGCTATTATTTTCCTTTGATCTCCAAAGCAGCCCTGGGAAGCAGCTATCACCATCTTTGTTTTATAGATGGGGAAACGGAGACGGTGAGTGAAAATGCTTTTTCAAGGCCATGCGGTCAATAGATATGAGCAAACTGAGCCCCAACCAACTTTGGATTCCCAAATTGTGTGACTTTCCCTTGGTAACTTGGCCTTTCTCTGTCCCGGTGACTCCTCCCTGCCCTATTTTTAAGCTAATTAATTATATGAATGATGTAGTAATTAATTCCTTCCTTCGTTCTGATGTTGAGGTGCTATTTACACATAAAAATCTTTGCATCGTGGGAATGACTCCATAGGTAAAATTTGTATGAGTCTTCTTAAAATACTGAAACGATAAAGGACGGGCATCCTCTGAGAAATCGTCCACTTTGGTCCTCTCCACAGGATGTTTATTGTTTTCATTCCCTCCTTTTTAAGCTCTCCCAAACTGTGAAGGAGATGAAATAAAAAGCAAATTGAATGTTGCAAATGAAATATCAAATGCCTTTTTGCTGCTGGGAGCATTTCAGTGAATGATGTCAACCTTTCTTCTAGTTCCTTCCTAAAGTCAGGGAAACCAAAATGCTGACGCACAGGTGTTCTGGTGCTTGTTAAGAGGTATCCAGTGTTTGCAGGCGGAAGGCTCGGGTCTGGAATCACTGTGAGGTAGGAGCCCATGTCAGTGCCTGTGGGATACCCTGGCCAGAAACCCTACCGCCGGGGTAACGCTCCTTCTGCCCCTTGAGGGTGGTGTGAGGGCAACCCAGCCCTCAGCCATTTCAAAAATACTGTCTAAGGGAAGAGGAAGACCAGCAGGGTGGGCACAAAGGAGCGTTGGGAGCAACACACCCGCCACAGTGCAGAGGTTTGAAGCTCTAGCTGGAGTTACTTGATAAACTGAAGTTAAAAGTGTTCCGAAGACCCCCTAACCTCACGTTTTTCTAGAGCCAGGGCAAATGTGCACCCTGCCCTGTGACTACCAATGTGTGCCAGATGCAGCTTCTCACGTGAACCTCCTGCAAATGATTAGAGTTCCTAGGTATGTGAGATGAGCGTCCAAAGGAGAGGCATTCACCTGATTTAGGTCAGAAAGTGCTCGGTACTAATCACACGCTGAAGGGACTTGCAAAGGGGAACTTCTGGTTCTGAAGAGATGCCTTGGAAAGCCAGGCTGGGAGGGGCAATGACAGCCCAGCCTGCCCTGTGTGGAAAAGGGCTTCTGAACCACTCTATGTGGTAAAGAGCTTCTGGACACTGTCACTTGTTCTCACTCTTTGCCGTTCTCTTCTTTCTCCCAACTCAAGTCCTCATACTACTCAACACTTGGTTTCTTTCTTCTGACAAACCTGGCTCATAAGGAAAAAAAAAAAAAATATGTTGGGAACAGATTCCAAAGTCCCAAAGTAGAACTCTAGTCTAAGTTTACAACCGAAAGCAAAGCCCCTGGAGTTTCTATGGACCTTTGTTGGAGTACGTACCACTGAGCATGCCTGAATTTTCTGGGCCCTATCACTGTTGTAAAGGCCTTTAAAATTGAGTGTGAGCCGGGCTCGGTGGCTCATCTTGTAATCCCACGCCTTGGGAAGCTGAGGTGAGTGGATTGCCTGAGCCCGCAGGTTCGAG
>CAUYQG010168116.1:0-10063 GCA_963574415.1 Tarsius wallacei | reverse complement strand
ATTTCTGATTGTGTTTATTTGGGCTTTTTCTCTCTTTTTCTTGGTCAGTCTAGCTAGGGACCATCAATCTTGTTTATCCTTTCAAAGAACCAGCTTTTTGTTTCATTGATTTTTCATATTATCATTTTGTCTTCTATGTCCCTAATTTGGACTTTTATTTTAGTGATCTGGATTCTTCTGCTGAAGTTATGGTTTTGTTGGTTTTGCTTTTCCAGTTCTCTTAGGTGATTTGTCAGGCTGCTAACTTGTGATCTTCCATTTTCTTCATGTCTGTTTGGAGAGATATGAATTCCCCTCTTAGTACTGATTTCATGGCATCCCAGAGGATTTAGTAAGATGTTTCTTCTTTTTCATTTGTTTCCAGCTATCTTTTAATCTCTATTTTGATTTCCATGTTGACCCAGGAGTTTCTTAGCATCATGCTGTTTAGTGTCATGTCTTTGTGGGGTTTTGGAGAGGTTTGTTGTTGTTGGTATTTATTTTCATTCCACTGTGGTCTGAGCAGTTCTCACCAAAATTTAATGTAAAGGAAAGAAAAATGAAGTAGATATTTTTCATGGTTGTAAGATGAGATCTTTAAACTTCTGTGGGCTGTTATTAAAAAGAAGTTGGTATTATTAATATTCCTCCTACACTGAATAATATTATCACTTTTGGGTTTATTTGTCTCGTTGGTCAGGTTCTGGAAATTGCAAGAATAAACCTTTACTACCTTAATAGTAGAAGATTACTAGAAGGATATATAAATAACTTGAATATAAAAGAAAATTTTCTTACATATCCATTTTCCTGGACTCTGTGATATACTGTACTATGATGTACAGTAAGCTTCTTAAGTACTTATATGTCAATAATAATGATAATCTTAATAGTTAACACTTATTGAGTACTTGCTATATGCTCTGCATGCTACAGAGATTATATAAGTTAATCTTCAAGGTGACTCTGTAAGATAGGTATATTATTTTCATTTTTATAGCTGAAATGGTCACTTGAAGAAGTTAAATGATTATCTAAGGTCACGCAGTTTATAAGTGGGGATTGGAATCAAGGTAGATTGAACCCAGACCCGAAGCTATTTTACATGCTGAATGTATATCAGATTTTAAATGATCAATACTGCATTTACTAGCTTAAAGATCTAAACATAAAGATCTTTTCATCCTCTCCTTATCTGCTACTTCTAACCCCCTCAAACTTGTTAAGCTCTCTTATTAGTTTCTTTATAATATTTTGGAATTTTTGAAGTGCACATATGAACAACTACAAGTATAGTCTCCTGCTCTTTAAAAGACACAAGTTGTAGCATTTATATATACTAAATACATACTTTTCTGTGTCCTGGAGCCTGGACTCTGACCTTCCTGCTAGCTCCATCATTCATAGATGGTCTTTGCAATGAGTGTCACTCTGACTGCACAGACCAAACACTCTAACTGAATGGCTGAAGCACATTCAAATATGGAAAGCCCTGTAGAGCAGTATTTATAGTAGCCTCCTTAGAGGTGGCTGTTTTTCCTAATATCTAGTCCATATATGATTATCTGATGATGCAAAGACTAGCTCCTACAATGACATTAAGACTTTGGCTTCATCTGGCACACGCGAGGTAACGAATTGGAAACTCTCTGCTTAGAAATTGTCTGTAAAGGAGGACTTCCTTTATTTCTGTTTATGTCCCTCTAATACAGTAAGATGATGTATATTTTAATTTAATCTTCAAGGAATGTTACCTTCATTTTATAGATAAAATTGTGACTTGAAGAAGTTAAATGAGTGTATGTGTATATATATATATATATATATATATATATAGAGAGAGAGAGAGAGAGAGAGAGAGAGAGAGAGAGACCCCTATATATATATTTATATTTAAATCAATACATCCTATTTTTAAAAGCAGTTTAGTTCCATAACAAAATTGAGTATGATGTAGAGAGAATTCCCATATTCTCCCTGTCCCCAACATACACAACTTCCCCCACCATTGACATTCAGCTTCACAGTGACACATATCCAGCTAGAATATGTTATATTTATTGTTTGCTTTTGTAATATTCTAACCTCAATAGGGGGCTCAGATGTAGCTGGCAGGACGTTAACAGCATCTAGTTCAGAGTATCACACAGCCCTGGTGCTGTGGTGAGCAAGGGTAGCGTGAGGAAGTTAGCCATGATATGCATGCTCTCAGAGAGCCAAGTGCTTTTGGAAAGTCATATCACACACATAAAGTGACTGAAAAGTAAAATGACTTTTCTGAATAGTAATATACTAATGAGAAGAAAGTAATACACATACAAAGCACACTTACTACTTCAGCAGTGCAGAATTTGAGATCGTGTAGACATGGGGTGGGTTGAAATGCATCTTCTATATCACTTCAGGTAATAAAAAGGAGTGTAGAACAGCATGCATCATTTCATGGAGGCCATACTTAGTCTGCTTAAGGAAGGGAATAGTTTCCAGTTTTTCCCAAGCCACCTTAGAATCAACCACTTAAACAGCAGCACTGTGTTATTTATCCTAGTTATTTATTAAAACAGATCCATTGTGAGCTTTTCTTGTTAGTATTTGGCCTTTATGCAACATGTTCTGAGCCACTTCCCTGTGATCACAGGAGATAGCATGATGCCATGGATGGAGCATGAGCTTTGGAGCCGGGGACAGGCCTTTTCATCATACCTTTGCCACGACTAGACTGTGACCTTGGTCACATGACTTTGTATCTCAACGCCCCAACACTTGGCAATGTTGCTGTGAGGACAGATGGGACAACTCACATCAAGTACTGGACATAGTGACTGACATGTGGTGGTTTCATGATAGATATAGGACCAGTTCTTGAAAAGCTTGGAGAAATCAGACTGATTAGAGGGCAGGACTGCCATATCAGAAGCAACAGGAATCATAACAAAATGCTTTTAAAAATATACATTTTATAATTGTGACTAAGTTGCCCTCCAATTATTCCAAGTGATAGAGATTTTCCTGAGGAGTTGAGTTCTGTGAAGTTGAGTGCAGAACTAGCCAGCGAGTCTGACATTGTGATGGTAATTCCAGGGTAGTTTGAAAGTCTTTGTACATTGAGGTAGGATGTTGGGGACTTGGTACATATTGAAGGCCTCAGAAACATATTTCCCACCAAAACATGCTGAGCCCTTTATCAACATCTTAGGTATTGTGGGCCTGCCAAGTAGCAGTTGCAGTTGGGACATAATCTCCGGGTCACCTGGTTCTTGTTATGGTGTGGATTTTTTTTGACAGACAGGCAGTGGGGTCAGTTTTTAATTGTTACCTCAGTGAAGGACACTGGTCCAAGTGACAGCTGCCAAATTGCTAGACAGGTTTATCTACACTCTGGAAGATTTTATTCACACACAGCTTCCAATGTGGCCCATCTTCTAAAGAGATTCCTGCCATTCGTTTTGGAGACAAAATTTCATTCTACCCTGTGGTCCTATTTTTTGACTGGTGGCCCTAAGAGGCTTATTACTTTGTTGGCTAAAGTGTGCTAAAATTTTATGACATGCCATATGGAACTAAAGAAATAAGGAAGCGACCTCCTTTGCCTGGTATCGTTGGAACTGAATATCACCTGTCTCCTGCTTCAGCCAGTTTCTGGCCCCTGGATGAGGTCTGTACCAGTGGTCTGAATTCATCTATTTTGGCTCCTAAAAGCTGCAGCTTTCCTGAGGTGACAGTTGTGGGGGAGATTTTTCTCTCTTTCCAGTGTCTTCGATACGTTCACACATGGAAATGAAATGGCCTCTTTCTACTTGCTGTGCGTGTGGGACCTCTACACCTGTTCAGTCATGAAACCACTAATGAGGCCTCCCTGTCCTATTCAGGATTTTGACGGAATATGAAATCTCATTACCCAGAGTCAGTGAATGACATCTGTTCCCCATCCCCTTCCTGAAGCCATCATTCCAGGTGCTCAGTGCTCTGAAAAAGATGTGCCACTTGGAGAGGAAATTAGAGTCCAGAAGAGAAGGTAGCCTCCTCTTGACCGGCCAGATGGCAGCCACCAGCTTCTCAAAGTCCTGGCCCCCATTTAGGCCTTCACCCAAAGAATTTGCACAAAAGAAATATCATTTTTCCAGACTTTAAAAAAATTCTGATTATTTGTTTATGAAATAAATCAAAACCATGGCAATGTGAAGTTTTATGGCTAAGAAAGATAAGAAAGATCTTAACCTGAAAACATCACAAAATCTTTTGTTAACCTGATCTGAAGTGGGTATGAATATAAAGGTCATTTATATAATTTGATCTACCTCAATTCTTCTTTGGAAGGAGGAGGCATAAATAAATACGTGTGAATGGAATAAATATATACCGTGGTATTTTTGTTTGGGAAGTATTCATGCATAGTAATATATATGCAATACAAAATCAATATAAGAACCATTCTAAAGTATTTTATTGTTTTTATTCATTTGTTTTTTATTCATTGGTGAAAGTGTTCCGCAAATAAACATTTATTGAGCATCTAGTATGGGTCAGGCATTATAATTGCTGCTGTGAATACAAAGATGAATAAATTCCATGTTTAGAAGAGCAGACATAAATAATGACAGGCCATGCCGTAAGCCCTACAGCTGATGGGTTGCAGAGGATGAGATCATCCCTCCCTGGGACTTGGAGGCTTCAGAGGGGAAGAAAAGGAGCCTTGGCCAGGAAGACATAAATGAGACCACACAAGGCAGTGGAAGTCTGCATGAAGGCAGGCAGGAAACAGCACTTCAGATGTGGAGACTCAGGACTCAGACTGGCTGGAGAAGAGAGGCAGTGTTGGACAGATTCTGTGGTCAGGTCAGGCAGTGCCTTTTATACCCACTCAGAGTGTGTTTTGCTGCAAGAGGAACCCTTCTTTGTCAGGAGTAGACTCTTAATAAAATTTTTTTGAGCAAAATGGAACTGCACTGAAGATTTTTTAGTTTTTGTGTGTGAAAGAGTTGTGTGTACATGGGAGCAACCACAATAGCTTGTGCTCATGAAAGCAGGTCCCCAGCTCTGTTCTTCCACCCCAAGAGTGCAGGCCTTCCCTTCTGCTACCTCTCCTGCAACTCTGTCCTCGACTCTAATCTGAACTCAGTGCTCCTGGGTGTGCTGCGTCCCAGTCGTCCCTCCTTTCCATTCTCCTAAGTTATTCCTGTTCTCCTGTGCCTACGTTGCCCTCTTTCTTTGTTTAAACCTTTGGTTTGCTGGAGTACCTCCTTGAAAAATTATCCCCCAAAGTAATCTTTCTCTTATGTTTCAAACTCCCTTTAATCTTTATTCTTAACTCCCATTCCACTCTTCTCCCTCACTCAGGCAATCATTTTAGCATACTTAATGTGCTCTTTTTGTTCTTGGAAATGTATGTTGTTTTGTTTGCATACAATTTCTTTTTCATTTAGGTAAATGGCCTGTGTTGCTGGGCCAGCCTCTCACCTGTGTGTTCTTGCTCTGCTCTATTTTCCACATGAGTAATGACCCCTGAATATTGCATTTCCCAGACTTGCTTGGCTTCTGGTAAGGGTTGGCTAATAGGAGGCACTGAGATTCCAGGAAAGAAGGAAGGGAGAGGTGGATGAATTCCCTCTATTCCAGCTTTCGCTTCAGGTGGTGATTTTGACAGCAGCTACATCTCAGTTGTGCTTCAAACACCACCAGGTGGCCTGACTTCTAGGCTCCAGTAATGGCCCTTAACATGTTTTCTCTTTATTCCTCTAGCACATGCTTTTCCAAGGGTTCAGTATTGCTCTTAAGGAGGCTAAAATGGTTCTTAGAAGAATCCTGCTCTTCATGTAGAAAGTGTATATACATACAGTGTATCATAGTGAGGGATAATTAGGATAAATATATCTAAAATGTCCTAGAGGAACAACAATGAATAAAAGGCAAGGAAACACTGTAGCAGCTGTTGGTTTCTATATTGTTTCATATTTGTTTGCTCTTTTAGGTCTTCTAAAAATCTTTAATTTTCTATATTAAATTCCCTTTCGTTAACTACCTGGCATATGTTCTGTTTTCTTGGAAGGATCCTTACTAAAATGCTTGTATACTTCATGTTTTTTTTTTAATGTTTCACCTTCTTTATGCAATATATTTGTTAGATTAAACCATGTTGTTGTGTGTACATCCAATCCATTGCTTTTAGTTCCTGCACAGTGTAGAGTTGGAAGGAAAACTCCGCCAACTCTGAAGCTCCACTGTAGTGACTGACAATAGATAGATTAATAGGGGAAAAAGGCATATGTTTACTTAACATGCTTAAGCATAGAGGAACTGCAGGAGAATGATGACCCAATAACCCATGGAGGTCCAGATGCTTATATACCTTTTCATAATGGAAGGGGTGATAGGTGAGATAGGAGTAAAGGGTTTTAGGGGAAGTGAAAGAGCCCAGAGAACAATGGCCTGAGACAACATTCCTCTGAGTTTGGGGGGAGGTGGCAGGAAGGTGAGGGGAAGAACTGCACTGCAAACAAAGGTTGTCTTATCACTCAGATCAAGTTTGCTGGGCAATCATTTGGAACTGCTTTCAGATGATTAGATGACAAGCCTGTCTGGGCATGGTGATGACTTCTACTCTTGACCCTTCTCCTCTGGTTAATTTTTCCTGGTTATTTGATGAGATTCCTAGGGAGGAAGTTTTAAGGTAATTGCATTTCTTTTGGAAAGAAGCTTCCTTAGTCAGATTAAAAAAATTACAGAGATAATTGCTCTCTGTGTTTCAGAAAAGGAAGAGGATCAGAGAGATGGGGCAGGGGAAGATTAGAGGAAGACCTTTGTTCTGAGGTCTTTCACCTTTTTTTTTTAGTTTAAAGCACTCAGAATGCTAACATGCCACATCTGGGGGCCTCTTTTTCTGAACCCCAACAACAGTGTTCCATGGTGTGCCCTGCCACATTTAACAGAGCCCCTTCTCTCAATTGTGGACACACACAGTACCTCCGGTTCTCTATTCTACAAAAAATCTGCAAGATGCACCCTTTTATACATACCTCAAGGGCCCACTGTTGGAATTACTTTAGCATATAGGTTGCAGGAGTGAAATTGTCAGTTCATGAATATAGTCATTTTGTTGTCAGGTTGTTCTCTAGAGTGTCTGCATCGATCTACACTTCCACCACATTGATAATTTTTGCCATTTTAATAGATATAAAATGATGACTCTATTATGTTTTATTTTGAATTTCTCTGTGTACTAATGATTTTTTTTTTTTTTTTTTTTTTTGTGCTGGAGTCTCACTCTGTTACCCAGACTGGAGTGCAGTGGCCGCTCTCGGCCACTGCAGCCTCGACCTGCTGGGCTCCGGCGATCCGTCCACCTCAGCCTTCCAAGTAGCTGGAACTACAGGCATGCGCAACCACGCCCGGCTAATTTTTTGATTTATTGTAGAGATGAGGTCTTGCTTGCTCAGGCGGGTCTCGAACCCGCGGGCTCAGGCAATCCACTCACCTCAGCCTCCCAAAGGCGCGGGATTACAGGCTGAGTCACTGAGCCCGGCTGGTACTAATGAATTTTAAAATACTTCATATGTTTGCTGATCTTTTGGGTTTCCTCTTTTGCAAATTGCCTATATTATCGGTTGTCCACTGTTCTACTGAGGTTGTTCTTTTTCAAGCTATTTTTCAGGAATTCCTAAATACTCTAAGTAGTGACTGATTAAACATAGATATGTAATATCTTAAACCTTTGAATGTCTGTTGACTGAGCTTAAGTTGAACTCTTAATTTTTATGTACTCAAATTACAAATTTATTTTTAGTTCTGTAATTCACACTTTTGGGGGTTTTAAATAAAACTCAAATTGCTTTCTAGCTTTTGGAGTATGAAGATATTTTTCCACAATTTTGCCTTTTAAAGTTATAATTTACCTTTTGTTTTTAAGCCTTTAATTCATTTTCAGCATACTTTTTTTGAGGACTTTAGATAGGGTAGGGACCAACATTTATTCCTCTATCATGAGGCAGTTTTTCCAACATCATCCACTGAACCAATAGAAATAAAGATATTAGATATTTCTACATGCTTTCTTTTATGCTTAATTAGTTTATTAATCTTCTCCTGAACTAATACAACACAATTTTGATTACCATAGTTTCATAGTATCTCTTAATAGCTTATAGGGAAAGTGCCCCCTCGCCTTTGTATCTTTTTGTTAAGACTGATTTTGTTATTTGTGGATGTTTATTCTTTCTTTTATTTATCAAGTTCCTCATGGAAATTAAATTAGTATTTTTATTGGAATTACATTGAAAAAAAGATAAGCTTTTTGACTCTTGTCATGCCTAAAATATCTTCACTTTGCCCTTATATTTAATTGATAATTTAGCTGGATTTAGAAGTCTGTTGAAAATTATTTCCTCTGAGAATATTGGAAGCATTGGCCCATTGGCTTCTGGTATCTGCTGTGCTAATAAGAGACATTCTTTATAAGTAACTTGTTTTTCTCTCTGAAAACACTTAAAATCTCTTTGTTAGTTGCAAGGGTTTTGACATTTCATAGTGATGTGTTTAGGTATTTTTTTTTCTTTTTAAGTTATCATTATCAAGCTAGATATTTCATTTGTATGTTTAATCTTAAGTCATTTGTCTTTCTTTAGCTCTGGGAAATTTTCTTTTTATTTCTTTAATAATTCTCTACTTTTTAGTTTTTTGTCTTTAGCTTTCTCTTTATGAAACACATTTACTGATGTTGGTAACTTATGAATTTCTTTTCATTTTTCCATATTTTTAAGGCTTTGTTTCTAATTCCCAGGAAATTTATTTGACTTTTTTCATTAGTTCTTCTTTTAAGTATTTTATTTTAAGAGTGACTTTAAATTTCTAATATCTTTATTTCCAGTTTTTAGAAATTAAAACTTTGTTACAACACCCTGGTTTTGTTTTGTGAATGCAACAACTTTATTGACTCCTTTTATCTACATTAATCAGATTAAAAGATACTTTTTTACCTGACTTATTTGAAGGTGAGTTTTTCTATTTCTCTTTTATACCCCCTGTTCTCTTCATGTTTCTGGTCATCAGTGGTTACCTCTCTGTAGTGGAGAGAGTAGGATTTTATAATGATATAAATTTACCCTGCTGTTGTAGAATAAATTCTCTCTTCCCCTTAGGTACCTTATCTAAATGGGAATTTAAATGAATGTTCTGTGTGGGATGGGTGGGGCAAAGCAGAGCAAGTCAATATTTACTTTATAATGAGCCAGGGAGAACCAGCTCATAGGTTGTAGGCTCACAAATATCAGAATAAGGGTCTTTTCACAGGGACACTAGAAAACATGCTATAAACATTTGTTATTCCCATCTGTACACATTTCTTTAGAGATTTGTTGATTTTTCATGTGGAAATAAATGCTCTCTGTCTATATTCTGCTTTAAACAGGCAGGTGATAAGTTACATTTTGCTGGATAAAATTAGTCTTGTCTATGGTTTTAGACGCTTCCCAATTGAGACTGTGAGTTTGTCCTACCTTCATGGAAAACAGATGGCACCTGCAACATAAAATAATTAGGGAAATTTACAAAAGGACTGATTATAATGAAATGAACAAGAGATGATGCAATAACTCAGTGTCTTTGTAGCAGTTGAGAAGTTACCATGCTGAGACTCCAAAGGGCCAAAGTGGGAATGTCTTTGTAGAGTCAACCTTCCTGAATGAAACAATGACTTTTGGTGGAGGGATACAGCCATCTCTCAATGAGTAGGGAGGAAGACATCATTCTCCTTCCTTCACTATCCTACAAGTGCTTTACATCAGCTCAATCCAAGTGGAAGCCACAGGGGGTGGGAACCAGTTAAAGTGGTCCATATATACGGCTGCCTCTGCAGCCTATGTCTGAGCTGATCCACCCCTCCACACAGGATATGCTGAGACTTAGATCGCTGCCGCCGCCACTGCCACCACAACTGCTGCTCTGACTTCTGGGTGAGCTTTGGATCTCATCCTGTGAGCCTATCCCCGGCTGGCCCTCTCTCAGGCTCCCCCCCTGTGGGACAAGCAACTGAGATAAAGTCCATCTGGAGCCGTGAGACAGCAACACCTGCTGGTGACTCAAGTTTTCATTT
>CAUYQG010168114.1:0-21257 GCA_963574415.1 Tarsius wallacei | reverse complement strand
ATCTGACTAATTATTTGGAAGCCCCCCACTCACCCACATTACGTGATGAATAAGTTTTATTGTGGTAAAAACAGTACATTTGTAAACAGGGCTCTCCCTGGTCATTGTTAAGACAAAAATATTTCTTTTTGTTGGTGCTGGGGATTTTCATTCACTGAATGTTATTCCACATGCCTTAGTTCAGAAATGTGGGAATAGGAATGGGTCCATAGCGACAAAATATGTTCTTGGCAAAGCGAGGAAAACCCACTCACAGTTCAAAATGTCAGATACTTAGAATGATTGCATCACCAGTATTTTGTGTTCAGGAACTCCCCGGGGCTTGTAGAATCACGTAATAAATTGAGCCTGGTGTGGTGGCTCATGCCTGTAATCTCAGCACTTTGGGAGGTCAAGGTGCAAGGATTGCTTGAGCCCAGGAGTTCGAGACCAGCCAGGGCAACACAGCGAAACCTTGTCTCTACAAAAAAGTAAAAGAATTAGCAGGGCTTGGTGGTGCACACCTGTAGTCCCAGCTACTTGGGAGGTTGAGGCAGAAGGATCGCCTGAGTCCAGGAGGTCGAGGCTATGGTGAGCCATGATCGTGCCACTGCACTCCAGTCTGGATGACAGAGTGAGACTATGACTCAAAAGCAGAAGAAGAGGAAGGAGGAGGAGGAGGAGGAGGAGGAGGAGGAGGAGGAGGAGAAGTTGAGAAGCAAGTCTCTCTTGGAAAAAAAGTTTTGACTTTGCCCAGCTATATTCCTGATCTACAGATATGGCTGGTTTCCTTTGTTTCAGAACCAGGATGAGAGCATCTGAGACCTTTCTCACACTTTTCTCCGAATCAAGATAGTAAACAGAGCAATTAAACCAATTAAAATTACAGATGCACAATGGGGATTTGGGGCAGGAGAGGATAACTGTTCATATAAGTATGCAATTAGCAGTGAGGTGTAGTGTTTCATACTAGACGGGGTTTTCAAAACAGGTTGAGAATAGGAAGCTGGAACAACATCCTGGCAGGTATTCATGCTCTCTGGGGACCAGCAGTGGGCTCTGACCTCCTAAAACTGGAAATCCCCCCAGTGTGTTGGTTGGTGCATCAGGAAAGAGGTCCACCAAGCCATGTCCTTCCTCTCCTCCTAATTCATAAGGACAGTTGGATTTTATCTTCGTGAAAGATGGGTCTTACTGTGGAAAGATTTGATTAAAAATGAGGGAAATGTTGGCTCTTGTGAGTTGACCATCTTTCCACCGTGGTCCTTCCCAGCGCGCTCACCATGCCTCTGTCTAGCTCATGTTTCCTGACAGCACTATATTTACCAAACATCTGTGAAGTAGAAGCAAGAGTTGGTTTTGAGGGTAGGCGTTGGCTCCATAACTCACAGGCTGCACGATGATTGGCAGTTCATCTGTAAATGGGGCTCCTGGCGCTCCTCCCACAGAATTTTTGCAAAGATTAAATGAACTAACACAAAGCAAAGGCATGCTAAGCAGAGACTGCTCTCATTTGCTGCCCTGTGCCCATGTGCCTTATGCTGTCACCCTGAGAGCTTTGAATGAATTAACTCATTTAGTTCCCACAGGACCCTGTGAGGGGTGGGTACTATCATTACCCCCATTTTGCAGATGGTGAAACTGAGGCTTAGAGAAGTTAATTGACGCTCTGGTTATGACAATGACTAACAGAGGTAATAAAAGAGTAGTCAGTGCCGGAATAAAATACAAATTAGTATTGTGGTGTAATAAGAAATAAACACTGGGCTTTTGAACCCAGATTCTGGCACAGGGCTCCTAAAACCTTTGGAATGTACTGTCTTTTGTATGCTAAGGAGATGGGCACCGTGAGAGGGGGAGGGGGACCCTAGGTCGTTTCTGGAGGAGGACTGGTCACCAGAAAGACCAAGGCAGGAGGAGAGAGTTGGAACTCTTAGCTCAACCTCTGACCTGCAGGGAGGGGAGAATGGTTGGCGATGACGTCCAGTCACAAATAGCCAATGATTTCATCCATCATGCCTACATAATGAGATCTTGATAAAACCCCTGCATGGCAGGATTCGGTGAGCTTCCAGGTAGGGGAACCCCCCCCCCCACCAAGGTCCTGGGAGGGAGTCTCACATGGGGAGGCATGGGAGCTCCATGCCGTTCCCGGTCTCCCCTGCCTCACGTTGCTTTTCCATTTGGCTGTTTCTTTATAACAAACTGCTTTCATAATAATATTCCTTTACAAGAAATATTATAATACATACTTTCCTTACATTTGTCACAGTAAGTACAGAGGGTGCAAAGATGTAGACACATTTTAAGAAAGGAAAAAACCATATCAACGTTGTAACACTCAATATATATCAATAACAAGAGATGAAGACAAGTAACGTTTGACTTCTGCAATTGCAGGAGGTGCTCAGAGTGGTTCCCATCAGCGTCCAGCCACTTCTGCTGACGGCAAACTAAAAGTAATACTTAGATAACATCTCTTAAAATGTGTATACTTTTTTGCATCCCCAGTATATTATAATAAAGAATTCATTTACAAGAAGTATTCCTTTATAATAGATATGAGTGTTTTCCTGAGTTCTGTGAGTCATTCTAGCAAATTACTGAAATTTGGGGCGGATGTGGGAACCTCTGACTTACAGCCAGTGGGTCAGAAGTATGGGAGGCCAAGTTGCCACTGGCACTGGAAACAGGGGCAGCCTTGTCGACCAAGCCCTTAACTTTTGGGATCTGACACTAATTCCAGGTAGAGAGTGTCAGAACTGAATTAAATCGTTGGACACCCAGCTGGTGAATTTTAGAACTGAGAAGTATTTAATAGTCTGACCAAAATGCAGTATTCTTTTAACTCTTAGGCATTCTCTTTTTTATTTTTTTTATTTTTTTAGTGGAATCTCTCTCTTCTGCCTGGGGCAGCTTCTCTGCACTGAGTATTACCCCATCCCTGTCTCCAAAGTTATGCTCTCGGGTCGTGCGTGCAGGCTCAGTGGCAGTATTATTCCAACTGTATCTAGAATGTTCATCCTAGGATTTAGATCCATCTGGGTGTGTTGGGGCGAATCCATGGCATAGCCCTGCCCGGAGTCGTGGAAAAGATTCTACAAGGGAGAGTCCAGTTCTGCAAGAGGCAACCACGGAGGGCGTGCTAAGAGTGAGGACAAGCCTGATGCCTGCTGGTTCTCTGGCCTCTCACCCAAAGATGCTCACTTAGATCCCAGGGAGGGGAGCTCTTGAAACTGTGAAAGCCCAGCAAAGAGCAGCTTCCCACAGACCTCCACGGTTGTCGCCAGCAGATTCAGTAGCCTGGAAAGAACAACGGTGACAGCTCTCTCTTGAGGTCTCCAGAAAAGGATCCAACCCTGTGTTGTGGAGAGTTCGGCCCTGTGGGAGGCAGGTGGAGTGGTTGTCTCAGTGTCCTGTGGGTGGTCCAGGTTGGGATGGAGCATCAGCAGATTTCGTGGTGCATCAACGGCCTAAGCACTGAGCATCTCTCCACGATAGAGCCCTGAGCAGGGCAGGAGACAGCAGATGACAGGTAGGTGCTGAGAGAACCACTGCATTTGTCAGCATCCTGAGATGGATAGCGTCCCCCTCCCACCCCCAACTCACGTCCTTTCCGGAACCTCACAATGTGAGCTGACTTGGAAATAGGGTTGTTGCAGATATAATTCTGTTAAGATGCGGTCATGCTGGAACTGGATGGGTCCTTAACTCAGTATGGCTTGTGTTCTTATAAGAAGAAAAGAGACTCTGAGCCCAGGGGTTCAAGACCAGTCCTGAGCAACTTGGTAAGTCTTTGACTTTACAGTTAAAAAAAAATTCAGCCAGGTGTGACGGTGCATGCCTGTCCAGCTACTTGAAAGGCTGAGGTGAAAGGATTGCCTGAGCCCAGAAGTTCAAGGCTGCAGTAGCCATGATCATGCCACTGCAGTCCAGACTGGGCAAGAACACTAGACTTTGGCTCAAAAACAACAATCAAAAAAAAAAAAGAGAGAGAGAGAGAGAGAAGAGACTCAGAGACAAAGAGAGAATACCATGTGACATTGGAGGCAGAGACTAGAGTGATGCATCTGTGAGACAAGGATTGCCAAGAGTTGGCATGGAACAAGCTCTCTCTTGGGGTCTCCAGAAGCATCCAATCCTGCAGACACCCTGATTTGGGACTTCCAGCCTCCACAGCAGTGAGAGAACACATCTCTGTCTTCTTAAGCTGCCCAAGGTGTGGTGCTTGACACAGCAGCGCCAGGAAACAAACACACACACCTTAGACATGAACACACACGCCTTCGACTTCTTCCTAAGCACTCTCAAACGATGCGGGAAACATTTTGGAGGGTTCCCCCGCAGAGAAGGCAGATTCGGGACCACAAAGACACCATACTGTGTGATTTTCTTTTTGTGTGTTTTCTCTATGCAGAAAGGAGGTCACAGAACCATCTCCACCCAGGGGCATGTTAGCAGAGTCCCATGGCACCGACCCTGACGGCAGGGCATGGCTGATGAGCTGGGCCCGCGGAGGGTCAGACACCGTGAGTGATTCTGCTTCTGTGTAAGCAAACGCCTTTCAAAACTCTAGGGTCACAGGGCAAGGAAGCACAGGAAGCCCCCTGGACAGCCCGAAGAGCATGTCAGTGGCAGACTTGGTTATCAGCAGAGCCCAACCCTGCTGATATCCCCCACTAGAAGTTGGAATGCTCTTGTTTTCCATGTCCCTCACTTCCCTAGAACTTGGCTTCAAACTTACCTTTCCCAGCATGCCTTGTTCACAGTCTTCTTTCAATTCAGGTAAGTCCTTTATTCTACTTTCCCTGAGTACTTGGTTCTAGTTATTGATGTGTCACCCCCAAGGCCTAGGAGTCACCCATCTTTGATTCCTAAGCAAGGTTACATTTGCTTTTTTGTGTTTGTTTAATTTTTTTTAGAGATGCTCTGTTGCCCAGGCTGAAATACAGTGGCACAATCATAGCTCGCTGCAGCCTCAACCTCCTGGGTTCAAGTGATTTCCCTCCTCAGCCTCCCAAGTAGCTGGAACTACAGACGTGCTACTCTGCCCGGCTAATTTTTTTTTTAGCTTTTGTAAAACAAGGGTCTCACTATGTTGCCCAGGCTGGTGTTGAACTCCTGGCCTCAAGCCACCCTCCCGTCTCAGCCTCAAAGTGTTGGGATTGCAGGCATGAGTTACTGTACTTGGCCTGGTCTGAAACTTTTAATGAGGCTTTACTGAAAATTCGATGATACTGCAAAAAAAAAAAAATTAAAATTGCTCCAAACCTGTGAATTCATGCTAGAGTTTGCTACACACAGTCAGCTTCCCTGGGCAGGCTCCAGTGAGCACAGGCAGGCAGCCCACACCTAGCACTGCCCTGGGCTTGGGTCTCTCCATGCCTCACCCTCAGGAGAAACTGCCTCCCTGAACGCCACGAAAGGGGCATTTCTCCCCCACTTCCTCCTATCTCAAATCCACCTTGTTGGAGCTTTTATTTTTGCCTTTTCCCAGGAAGATGTGAGGTGAGAGCACTGATTCATTCCAGAGAAACCCGGTTCCAATCACTTAGTGATCTCTGGCCTTTTGTTCCCAGTAACTCAACCACAGTCACTTTGTTAATAATGACTAGACACAGAATGGCAATTATCAATAACTCAAAAATTACAGTGACTTTGATATGTCCAGCCCACTATTCCGTGTATCTCCCAGTTAAAAATCTTTATTATGCAAAGTCTTCAGAGGAACCCAAATAATCTTGAAAACTTAGGCAAAGATGACTCAGCTCTCTAAAACTTAAAATACTTAAAAAAAAACTTCTTATGGAAAGAAATAAGAATCCAATGTTGCAGCTGCCCATAAAATCTGAAAAAGTGTGTTAAGTGGGTGTCCTTACAAGGAGTTATATGGAAACACAAACTGTGAACACAACAGGGTTTGCTTTTCATTTCCGTATAGTTTTGACTATTGCTATTTTTAGGCCCACAGGTACATACACAGGTGCTGCAATCCAGGAGCAGCTGTACCAGAAGGGTTCCAGGGCTTACTACAGTGAATTAGCAAGGATCATATCTCCATAAACAGAACTTGGAAATTTCAAGGGCTCACAACTGTCAGAAGCCATGTTGTCATTGCTGAAGGACCCAGAGGCAAGCTGTTCATTTTCTGATGCTTCTCTCTCCTGTGTTCAATGCTCATTATGTTTGGGGGACTGCAAGGCCATTGTCATGGTGAACAACACTCAAAGTGATTTATTGTTTTCTGCTGATATTTAGACTTTGGCTCTTATGTAATATTGCCAAAAGCACAGCTTTTTGTATGTTGCAATGTATTTTGATGTTCAAAGTGACCTGAAACAGAACAACAGAAAAGGTGAATAAAAAAGTCTAGTGGACTGTTGAAGGCAATTTTAACTCTATAGTAAGGGGCTACAAAAGTTTATCAAAATCTTCTTCTCTTGAAGCAAAGCTTAATCTTTTAAAAACTTCATTTCTCACCTAATAACAAATTCTAAGAAATTTAGTAACCAGGTATGCTTGACATCTCTTGTCAATTGTGAAGCCTCCACCTCCAGCAAATAGTAACTGCATTTCTGCTTGCTCCTTCCTTCCTACTTGTCCTGGTGAAAAATGTGACATGAGTGTTTATCATTCTCATTCTCTTTCCATTTCTTTGTCTCTCTCTCTCTGTCAGTCTCTGTCTCTCCATATTTCTTTTCCTGTGTATTTCTGTTTCTTTGTCTCTTGTGCGCTGGCTTTCCTTTTCCTTCGTCCACTCACATACCTAATTCTGATTGAAAAGCTTACCATAATTTCTCTTGAATATTAGTATTATAATACCAGTAGCTCCAGGAGCATTGTTCTAAAAAAAGTACCGCTAGAAAGATACATGTGAACTCACTATAAAAATACATATTTTTCCAAGGTTTCTAATTTACAACATCAAATTCCCAGTGGCTTTGTTCTGGTTTCCTTCAAAAGGTGGCGGCAAATGCAATATTATCATCCCTTCTATGAAGTGTTCAATATTGTGCTCGGTTACGACGCACTGTACATGAGGATGGGGATGGGGACTGGTGCCTAGTCTTGGCCAGTGTGGATCCCATTACAGGGGATTAGGTTGACACTAATGGGGTTGATTCTGCAGCCTGTTCATCCTCTGTCTGCCAATAGTTAGAGTGAGCAGCCAGAGAACAGAATATTTGTGCGTTCATGCCAAGACAACTGCAATAACTGAGGCTGGCTGCTATCACTGTCTCTTCAGAAACAGAGGCAGAAGGTACGGCAAAGAAGAGGACAGCAGCCACAGGGTTTCCAGATTCACCTGGCAGGAAGGGGCTGAGATGTCAGGTGTTATGCTCTAATGTCAATACCTCTTGTTTAAGAAGAATTGGTTCTCACCCAAATATGTGCTACATGCCATAAAGGCTGATTTGGGCAAAGGCCCAGGATTATCACAAGTTCAACAAATAATGTTTTCTGCTATGCTTAGGAAGAATTTTTCCTATATTTGGTGTGTTATAGATAAAGAGTGCATTCACAGTCATTTAAAAAAAAAATTTTTTTCTGGCACAAAATCTGGCTAAGAGGTAAAATTTGTGTTCAAAATGGAAAGCTTCTATATATTTCCACATGAGACTTCTTTGGCATCAGTTGGTATAGCCACAGCTGACATTCCCTGCACATACCAAGAACTAATTCTCAGAAGTAGGAAGAAGATAAAATTATGTCCAAAAGCATCCTCTAAGTGTTTAGTCTCCCAGATTCTCAGGATGTCGCACAAGCATTTGACAGTCTATATATTCCTTAATTTATTTTCTAAGAGGAAAATAAAAAACAGACTTCTTATCAAATTCAGAGAACCAAGGTAATAGTATCTTGACTGGACAACTGACATCTTAGCTTCAGGTCTTTAAATGTCATCATATTGTTGGCCCACCTTCCAACTTGGACAAGAGAATAAAAACTACCACATGGTTGTGTTAACATTGCTTGAAATAGGAACAAAGATTAAGAATATTGAAAACAAACATTTTAAATGTTTATATGCCAATCACTTTACAAAGTACTTTAAGTTCATTGTTTTTCTTTTTTAAATGTTGAATCGAAACATATATACATGGTTTTAGTCGTTTTCTCAAAACTACCATGTAAATTTGTGAGCTCTCGATCTGTTCCTGGTGCCAGTAACATCATGATCACAACAAAACACATTTTTTCTATGAGGTAGAGGGTATTGTTTAAGAGTATTGAACAAGAAATTTAGGCCAAGTTCCTGACTTACAGAGACTATCATTTCAAAGAGGAATTCATGCCATAGTCAAAATACATATCTATATTCATTAGATTGACAAAAGATGCTAAATAAGATTATATGTGTAAATATCTCATTTAAAATAATAAGGAATGAACATAGTCAAGAAAAATGTAAACAATGTACCTGAATACTGTTTTATACAACTTATTTTAAAAAAACAATTCATACATAATTAAATATTTTTTTAAAGTAGCAATTTATATTTCTTAAAATACTTTTAGTTAGATGATTCTCTATTTCTGCCAATAAGCACATCATGTAAGTAAGGCAAAAATAGGTATTCTACTGTTTGAAAAGAAGAACATTGAAATAGAAAATAAAAGTAATTTTATAAATTGGGAAACAGTTCCTACTATACTGATCCCTTGACTAATCCCATAATCCCTTCACTATGTTTCTTTCTGCACTGCATCCTTATTATAATGTATACCACTCATTACCTTGCCTCTTCTGAAGTGAAGAAACTGACTACACATTTCAAGACTGTATGAATGTGTGGCAAGCATAAGACTACTATGAAGAAGTGAATTTTGTTGTTTTTGTTTTGTTTTTCCAAAGAGTCAAAATTTGTGCCTTTAGAACCAACATCAGATGATCACTGAACTTTTCCTACCATAACTCTAAGGACTGCTTTAGAAGCTGAAATACAGCCTTGGTTTTCCTTAGGCATTGTAATTAGCCAATGATTCAGTCCTACTTTACTAGTCAGAATCCAGTCAAGAGATAGAAGCCATACAGGCTGTGTTCACAGATAGGATTTACTATGAATAATTGTTAGCCAGATATTAGAAAATTGTAAAAGGCAAAGAAGATACTAAAGTATCATGAAGAAAAAAACTGCAGGAAGCAGAGGCTAACCCTGGGCTGAGAGAACTAAAGGACAAGGTTGGAATTATGAGGTTTAGAATCTTGGAGAAGGAGCCCTGTGGAACCAGGACTAAGATCTCTGAGAAGGGAGCACTACTTGGATATTACTAGAGCCTCAAGAACTGAGAGGCAAAAGGCGATGGGATTCAGAATTCCGAGGAGGATGTCTCTGATGAGGATGGTTCTACTACTGGAAAAATCGTGATCCCAAATCTGCTGCTTTTGTTACAGCAAACTACTACTGTTGAGTGAAGACTCATTGCATGGGAGACACTCACAAACAGAAAATCCTTCTGTAGCTTTGAACTCCTTAGTCCCTATGACACAACCCCCTTTTGCCCACTGATAGACCCTAACAGGAACCAGCTGGCAAAGGAGAAGATGTACTTTGTAGAGTCTCAGCCCAAGCAATACAAACCAAATATGAAAGGGTGGATTTGATGCCAAGAAACTTTAATAATTGCCACACAATGTAAAGAAATAATGACAATTCTGTTTATTTATATGTTTCTGTATCTTTTTTTCCTGTGTAAGACAATATAGTCCTTGAGCAAAAATCAAAATCAAATCAAATAATGGGCATAGAATGAATTAGCTTTAGATAGAATAGTCTATGACAGTTTCTGAAGAAATAATGTTTGAGTCAAATCTAAACAAAAAATTTATGGTTGAACAGGAAGAAGTTCAATGTGACCAAAATCAGCAAAGGGCAAGGGAGGTAGCAGTGCGAGTCAGAGAGCTATTCAGTCACTTTGTGTAGAGCCTCAAAGGCCAGCATAAGGAGTTTGAACTTTAAGTACCATGATAAGTCATTTGGAGAGTTTTAACAGGAAAGTGACATGATCTAGCTTTGGTTTTAAAATGTTACTTTGAATGCTGTGCTAGGGAGGAAGGAGACGGCAAGTATGGAATTAGAGGAACTAGTAAACATGATATTGGAGTTATCCAGGTGAGAGATGAGAGTGGTTCAAGGTAAAGTAATAGTTGATGAGGTGAAAATAAATGAATGAATATGGAACATATATTCAAGGTAAAAAATGTAATAATGTATGAGTTAAAAGGAAAAATATCTGTGGTTTGACGAATTAAGTGGATGGGTGTTACTGTTTACTGAGTTAGGTTACTGCAGTGGAAACTTTGGAAGAAAAATTAAGAAACATTTATTGTAGATTTTATGTTTAGAGCAAATGACAATATGATGGCTGGATAAAGAGCCTGGCAATGGAGAAAGGAGTGTTAAAAGAATATGTTGGAGATTCCTTAACAGAAAATGGTAATCCAAAATGCTGACAAGTGTTTCTACAAAGGTGTTCATTGTAATGAATTTTTTGTAATAGAAAATGTTGAAATTAATACCATAAAGATTAGTATAGAAAGATAGCAAAGAAAGAAGAATCACGTTGATGTACATACTACAGCTATAATCACAGTTTCTCTAAATAGACAAAGTTAGAGTGCAATGATGATAACTATTGTGTGGCTTTGGAGCCAAATTTATGATAGTGATTCAGCTCTATGTGAATTATGAATAGTTCACTGATTCTCAAATAAAGACTATTTATTTACTAAAATTAGAGGCAACCACAATTCACAAGAAAAGTTTTCTGTAAATACAAATTGGTACTCCATACCTTAATGCATCAGGAAGATTTTCTTTCTTTCTTCCATAGTTATGATCCAATAGCAGTCAATGTCTCACAAAATGTGAACCCTTCTATTTGCTCATATTTGGGCTTAAATATTTTATTACATCTTCAACTATTTTATTGTGTGCCTTCTTTAGGAATGACTTTTAGACAATATATTTCAAATGAGAAGAATTAGCTATATAAATACCAGTGTAGATTTTCTGGCACAGAGCATCAGACATTGAAGTTCTCAAAATTTTGATAATAATAATGTAATTCAACTTTTCTTTAAAATGTATATCTGACCTCAAAAGTAAATTACTTACAAATTTGCAATAAATCTAGTTGAAGTAAGTTCAATGACTTCTTAATTGCACATTTTTAAATGATTTTCTTCCAGCACATTTCAATGATTGGATAAGATTTATTGACATTCTGATATGTATATCTACTTCATTTGTATTAAACCATTTACATGAAATAATTATTTTCACTTCTTTTTAGTTTGAATGTCACAATATAATAAGAAATATTTTAAAAATTCCAATACAGACTTCTCTTTATTTGTGATATCTATTATACATACAAGTCATTTAGTTGGTATTTTTTATATGGCTAGAGAAATCTCTACTATCTTTCCTAATGTGGAGGTTGAACTAGCTTGAATACCTTTTTAATATCAGCCTGAAGCCATTTGTTGTAAAATTCCTTGTATTCACTTTTAGCAGTCTAAATGGCTGTTATTTGTTCCTTGATTAAAATATTGGTATAGCTTTCCAGATACCCAGAGCAAAATTCCTTTCTCTAAGCAGTAAGACGTCTAGAGAATATAAGTAGAAAATATTCCTACTGCATATAGGACGTTTTCATGAATTAGTGCTGAATTAATGGCGAGCTAGCAATAAAAATAATTAGTAAACAAATAAACACGACACATTAGAAAAAATTAGGGTTAAAATGAGTGATTATTTTTTCCCTGAGAATCTCTCATCCTCATTCTTTCTAAGCTGCCCTACATTAGTCTTATCCTCAAAGAAAATAAGGTAAAAACAAGAAAAAAGAGAAGGAAAGATATAATATGTAAGAGAAATTCTGTGTTTGTTTGCAATATTTTAGACAGCACAGAAGCAAGGAAAACAAGACAAAATTGTCTTTTTTTTAAAAAGTCCTGTTTTTATATGTGATTTTTAAAACACTTCTAATAATAATTTTATTAAGTAATCTTAGGGTTCATGCACTTTAGGAATCATCTGAAGTTTTATAATTATTATACCTGTTGTTTACATGTGATTGTAAAAACACTACTAACAATCATTTCATTAATTAATCTGAGAGTTCATGCACTTTATGTATCATATTTTCTCTAACTTGAAAATTATCTAAATAATGAAGGCACTTGCTATGACAGTGAAAAAAGTATACATACTTACATTCAGTGAGTCTCATAATATAAATAGAACTATTCAATTCCTTAATTGAATTCTGCTGTCACATACAGTATATATGACAGATTGAATTCTTAGAGATATTTAATAGATGTTCTTATATATATTAACGAGAGAAGAAAGAAAATTATGTATAAAGGCATTCAATCAGAAAATATGCAGTTCTTTTCATTATATCAAAAATATTTAGAAACTATCATGCAGATACTATACACAAGAGTCCCTGAATAATAACTCAGTTCTACAATTCTGTAATAGTCATTCTCATCTATTATTACATTGATTTATCCATTATTACATTGATCCCTAAAAGTCCTGTATTCACTTCAACGTCATAAAAAACATTGTCACAATTCTCTTAAGAAAGTGTCCAAATGTGCCTGATACCTAAAAACTTCACAGAACTCAGAAAAAACTACTGTTAGTATTTCAGAGCCAGTTTCACCAATTCATACGTAGAACAAAACAAACTGGGAAAAGAACTTGAAAACAGTTATTTAGGTTTTCCTTAAATCTTTGAAATAACTTTTTTTTTAATGAAACAACAATTTTAGTAGAATTTTCAGTGAAAGTGAAATAATGTTATTCCTTCTCTGGCTACTGAGCTTATTTTCGGTGCATAATTCTGTGGAAAACATAAAGTAAGAAAAACTATCTTGCTCCTAAAGAGCTTAAAATCCAGCCAAAGAATCAAAGCAGTGAAATATAAATGTATAACTGGAAAACAAAACAAATAACTGACTCAACTAAAAATGCATATGTGTGTAAGAAACATCAGCTAAATAGCAATTATTACAGATTAAAATTCAAGATGAAAAGATTTTTCGACTAGGCAAATTTAGCATTGATTGATTCATATAACCTACCACATTAAGCACAATTTTGATACATTTTTGATTTTTTGCTTGTCCCAAAAACTATAAGAAAGAGATTGGCAGTAGGCAGATACTGCCAGGGGGTGGTGGGGGTGGGTGGGAGGTGGGGTGGGAGGGGGAACACAAAACATTAGTAAGGGTACCTGATCTCAAACCAGACAAGTGGGGACCAAAGGGAGGCCCAAACTTTACCTGTACAGTGACCACTTGTATACCTAATCTTGAATTGTACCCCACATCTTTACAATCAAATAAATTAGAAGAAAGTAATCTGTAAATATGAAAGCTAATTCTTAAAGCCATTTTTGTGTGTGCTTAATTAGACGAAGAACCAATGATTAGAAAAATGCAAGAAGCTAACTACTTAGCGATGTCAGAAGATGTCAGAGAATGTATCACATTAAAAAATTACATTTGAGCTACTTCAAAAGATGAATAGGAGAGCATTGTAAGCAAAAGGAACTACAAGTCAACAAAGAAACACACAAAAAGTGGTTATTTCTCATGGTTTTCCCCAATTGAATCACGAATTCTTTGCATTCTATATGAAAAATTTCCAAAGTTATCATATGATAATTTTACAGAATAGCTGAGACTTTAAAACTGCATCAGTAAGATTTGCAATTTTAAAAAATTGGCTGATAGCACTACAGAAAATAGGCTAGATTAAGTAAATGGGAAAGAGTTAGGTAGTATATTAGACTACTCTTATGAAACACTCCAGATCCTTTCAGATTCTGTTGTTTCTGCATGGACCAGACTTTTGCAGTCTATCTACCAGCACTTCCCCACACGCTCTTGTCTGGTCACATGCCTCGTTCTTCTAATCCTGAGGTTTCCCTGTTGACCTTTGTATACACATATATGTTACCAAAAAGTGTGAGGTTGTAAAAGTCCTAGAACAAATCTTTGACTAATTGAATATGAAAACTTGTTGATACATTCTCTTAGCATTGCCTTAAATCTCCCCATCTTGGTCCTTAAATATATGTTATAGGACTTCTTGGGGGAGAGTATTTCAGCTTCTAGTAGTCTTGCTTTGTGGCAGTCAGCTAGATGTTCTGTCCACCTACTGGTTCGCTCTTCTTTCTTGCATTGTTCCTTCTCAGTGTCTTTCAAAATATGTTTACCAGGAAGCTGGTCTTTAACCACAGCTATGAAGAACAAAAGAGAATGGGTTTGAGAGATAGTAAGATATACCCAACATGTTCTGGTAACTGATTAGGTGTTGGAAATGAGCTGTGTACAGTAGACTAGAGGTGCTTCTAAGATTGTGGTCTGAGTGATTTATTGAAGAATAGTTCCATTCAACACAATATCAAATATAGGAAAATAAACTAGCTTCGGAATGTAGAAATATGTTCCATTTCAGATATGTCATAATTTATCACTATGGATGAATTATCAAAAAAGTTATTGCAAATAGGAGCACAGAGCTCTAAAAAGATGACTCGTCTAGAAAAAGACAATCTAAAAACATTTTAGGAGTCATAAGCCTTATATTAGCCAGGTGAACTCAGAAGAGAAGAGGATCAAGGATGTAACACTTGAGCAATCTATTATTAAAGGACAGTGAAGGAGAAACATGAGAAAGACTTTGACATGTAGTTACCAAATATGAGACGAGAAAAAGAAATAATATAGTCTTGGAAGTCTGGGAAGCAATGAAATTCAAGAGAGGGATCAACTCTGTTGAATGTGGCAAAGAGATTAAATAAGTAAATTAGAAAATGTGAAATAGATTGAAAAATGATGTCCTTGTTGACTTAAGAGCATTTTCAGAAGTAGTAAAAAGTAGAAGAAACCCCTTTTTTATTCTATTCTGTAAAATAAAAATAGTAACTGAAAAAATAAAATGATCCAGGGAGACTATAAAAACATGAAGGCAAATATGTATGAAATAGGCTTTTCTCTGCCCCTCCCTCCTTTGTTCCATCAGTTCTTTCTCCGTGAGTAACTTGCAAATACATTGCATGAAAGACACCCTGCTGGCAAACCCCTACTAAAAGACATAATATAGACTTTTAAGCCTTCCATTGTTCTTTCTCTAGCTAAGCAGTACTGCTGTTCTTGGCAGTTCTCTTTTACCTTCTATTTTGAACTGAGATTCCATGATTTAAACCTTTTTCTTAAATGGTAGCATCAGGATGACTTCTCTGTTGTTCCACTTTGAAGGAATATCGCATTTTTCCATTTAGATATTTATCCATGGCATTTATTTATTCACTTATTCATGGGAAATATTTAACTTCTAAAGCAGAGCTGCAATAACACAAGCAAAGCTATTTCTCACAATTGCAATGAGAACATACAACCAGGATACACCTGATTCCTTATCCTGGAGAAAACAAATCTCTGCCACCAACTCCTTCCTCTGCCCTATTCCTCCTCCAACCCCCCCACCTCACCAAAAAAAAAAATAAATAAACCGACATATTTATCTTATTTCTCTTATATCCATTTCCAGGGTTTACTTTGCTTTACAATTCTGACCTAAGCACCCCTGTCCCATTTTGGGATTCAGTACACAAGCTTGTAAGAAGAGTACAAAATAATGAGACTCATATTAACATGTTTGAACTAGGCTTATTGTTTACTAAGCAAAGACTACGTTCTTTATTCAATCAAAGAGACTTCTACTGTTTTAACATGATTCAAAATGATTAGAGAATATCTTTGCAAAGTAGAGATTATGAAGCAGAAGATTCTTTATGACTCCAAATTTATTGCTTCAATAAAATTAGACAGAGTTTTATTTTCTCATTGAACACATTAGAACGATTTGAAATATCATTGTAAGGGTTACAAAGACAGAAAAACCTTAAAGAGTTCTTTTACAGCTTCTTTTTACCAGGAAAAGTTAACCCTGAACACACCAGTATGTTATAAACTGTGTTTAAAACATGTAGGAAAATTTTTAGTACTAATTTGTAATCAATACAATAAAACTGCTAGGTTACACTGGTAAAAATAATATAATTTGGCCTGTATATTTAAGAACATATTCTCCAATGTTATGAGACACAAGTCGAAATGAGAAAGTCCAAAGCATAGATAAAATAAGAGAAGATTTGCATTTCTTTGATGATTAGTGAGACTGAGCATTTTTTTCATGTATTTGTTGGCTGCTTTTATGTCTTCTTTTGAGAAGCGTCTGTTCATATCTTTTGCCCACTTTGTAATGGGGCTGTTTGTTTTTTCTCTTTGGCACATTTGAGTTCCTTGTAGATTCTAGATGTTAGGCCTTTGTCAAATATACAGTTGGCAATTATCTTTTCCCAGTCTGTGGACTGTCTCCCTGCTCTTTTGGTGGTTTCTTTGTCTTTGCGGAAGCTTGTCCGTTTGATGAGGTCCTACTTGTCTGTCTTATCTCTTATGACCTCGGCATAAGGGTGTCTCCTGCTTTTTCTAAGATTCTTATAGTTTGAGGTTTATGTTTCAGTCTATGGTCAATTCAGAGTTGATTTTTGTATACGGTGATAAATAGGGATCTTGTTTTAATCTTCTGCATGCAGGCAGCCAGTTTTCCCATCACCATTTACTGAATAGATTCTCCTCTCCCTAGTGGTTGGTGGCGGCAGCTTTGTTGAAGATGAGTTGGTTGAGAAATTGAGGTTTTGCTTCTGGAATCTCTATCCTGTTCCATTGGTCTATATGCCTGTTCTTGTACCAATACCAGGCAACTTGGATGGACTTATAGTCTATAATACTGAGTAATCTATCACAGAAACAAAGAACTGAGTATCACACGTTCTCACTCATAAGTGGACCTTAAACAGTTATTGTAATACTATAAGAAAGAGATTGTCCGTAGTGGGAAACTGCCGGGGAGGGGGCTGGGGGGCACATCTCATCAACAAGGGTACTTGCATAGTGAACATTTGTATACCTAACTCTGAATTGTACCCCAAATATTTAAAATAAAAAATTGAAAAAGTTGAAAAAAAAGAGAGAGAAATACAGGAAAAACTTGATAAAGAGGTTGTCTTCTTCTCTGGAATGTAGAAGTAAACTTAATCCAAATATCTTTTTAATAGTTAATAGTCAATAGAACACCAAACCCATATTAATATAACAAAATTCTGTTTCAGCAAGAAATATAGTTTTTACTAGTCATATTAGCACAAAGGAGGGATTGACAGTTGCTGGGCACTGTTAGGGGAGGAAAGGAGGGAGGGAAAGAAGAGAATGGAGTGCACATGACAACACAAAGGGTACCTGGTGACCAGGGGGAGTCCTTGAGGGCCAATTAGAAGTCTGACCTTTACCTGTCTGCAGCCTACTTATGTAGTTAAGTACCTCCACATCTATAATTTTTTAAAAAATTTAAAAAGGAATATAGTTTTTGCTTAATAAATAAAAACAAATACTACATGAAAGAGACCTGCAGTTGTGGGACATTGCCCGGGGGGAGGGATAGACACATAACATTAATAACAGTACCTGATCCTAAACCAGGCAAAGAGAGAAACAATGAGAATCCCAAACTTCACCTATATGATGATCACATATGTACGTAATCCTGAATTGGACATCACATCTTTACAATTTAAATAAATAAATAAATGAAAAAAAGTAGTTCAAATTTGTGATGTGTAAACATGGATCAGCTTGTTTCACTAAACTAAGAATTGTTTTTAATTGAGAAACTTCACACACACACACACACAAACACACACCAATGTTTATGAGCACTTCTGAAATGGTGTGAATATGGCTGTAAAAAACTGTTGACAAAATGCTAGCAAGCCTAAACCAGCAACATAAAAATGATTATACACCATGACCAAGCGGAATTTACTCAAAGAATGTAAGGTTAGTTCAACATACAAAATCAGTCATTGTAATACATCATATGATGACTAAAATTTACATTTTAATAGAAAGCATATATGATCATCACAATAGGTCTAGAAAAGAAAGCATTTTAAATAACCCACTAAACTAATAAAAATACTAAACAAGCTAAAAATAAAAGGGTACTTCTTCAACCAGATCAATTAAATATCACTTAGAAAAAACTCACAGCTAACATAATATTTTATGGAGAAAGACAAAAACTTTCTTCCTCTGCTCAGGAACAAGACAAAGATATCTGTTCTCACCACTACTGTTCAACATTGTATTGAAGATTCTAGCCAGGTCAATTCGATAATATAAATAAATAAAAGACATTTGTATTGGAAAGGAAGAAGTAGCATTTCTAGTGACAGATGACATGATCTTGTTTAAAGAAAATTCCAAAGAATTGACACAAAAACTATTAGAACTAATAAATGAATTTGGCTATATTGCTGGATACTAGATCAATATATAATAATCAATTTTATTTATATGCACTAGTAAACAATATGAAAATGAAATTAAGAAAGCAACTCCATCCACAATAGCATCAAATAGAATTAAAATTAGGAGCCGGGCTCGGTGGCTCAACCTGTAATCCCGCGCCTTGGGAGGCTGAGGTGAGTGGATTGCCTGAGCCCGCGGGTTCGAGACCCGCTTGGGCAGGTGAGACCTCATCTCTACAATAAATCAAAAAAATTAGCCGGGCGTGGTAGCGCGCGCCTGTAATTCCGGCTACTTGGAAGGCTGAGGCGGAAGGATCGCCGGAGCACAGCGGGTCAAGGCTGCGGTGGCCGGGAGCAGCCACTGCACTCCAGTCTGGGCGACGGAGTGAGACGCCAACTCAAAAAAAAAAAAAAAAAGAATTAAAATTAGGAATAAATTTAACAAAAGAAGTATAAGATGTGTACATTGAAAATTATAAAGCATCACTGAAATAAATTAAAGAAAACAAACAAATGGAAAAATATTCCATGTACAAAGAATATCAAGTGTTGTTAAGTAGTGGTGTGGCTTGTATTGTATCCCCCCAAAATTCCTGTTGACAGTCTAATCCCCAGTATATTATAATGTGACCTTATAGGGTAATTGAAGATGTAATAAGTCAAGTTAATATGGGGTCATATTGGAGTGAAAGCCCAATCTTATGTGCCTGGTGTCCTCATAAAAAGAATGCCATGTGAAAAGAAAGAGGCATATACAGAGGAAAGGGAATGTGAAGTCACAGAGAGAATGCCACCAACAAGGAATACCAAATATTGCTAGCAAACCACAGAAGCACAGAAAGAGCTCTCTGGGGGAAAAAAAAAAAAAATCTAGCCAACACTAATCTAGTCTCACACTTCTAGATTCCAAGACTATGAGAAAATAAATTTCTGTTGTTTAGGGCATTCAGGTTGTGGTACTTTTTACAGCAGTCCCAGGAAACTACTACAGTCCACAAATGCCCCCAAAATCAGTCTACTGATTCATGGCAAATCCAGGAAATATCTCTGAATATACCTGAAATATAGCTGAATTTTTGCAGACAATAAGAAACTAAATTCAAAAATTAATATAGCAATTCAAAGGACGTAGCATATCCAAAACAGTCTTGAAAAACCAGAAAAATTTGGAAGACTTCTACTTCTCAAATTCAAAACTTACCACAAAGCCTTAATAATCAACGATAATCAAGACGGTGTGATATTAGCATAACGATAGACATACAGATCAATACATATATTGAGCATCCAGAAATAAACATGCAAAATTTTGGTTTTCTTATTTTGACAAGGATGCCAAGAAAAGTAAAAGGGGAAAAATCAGACTTTTCAGTAAACGGTGCTGTGGCAACTGGACATCCATCTGCAAAAGAATAAAGTCAAATCCCTTGCTCATAACTTATACAAAAATAACTAAAAATGGATCATGGAACTAAATATAAGAACAAAAGCTATAAAACTACTTGATTAATACATAAGTATAAACCTTTGTGATCTTGGATTAGGTAATGGTTTCTTGGATATGACACCAAAAGCACAAGTAACAAAAGCAAAACTATGTTAATAGGATTACAAAAAAAGTAAAAACACATGTGTTGCTTTTTATATAAAGGCTCATTTCTCAGATTTCTTTAATCATATGAGAATATATTATAAATACACAGACATGTATAGTTATTCATTATCCCACCATTATAGCACAATTATTTTAACACTTCCTTGCATATATACCTATTCATAAGTTAAATTACATTACACCCAAATTTATATTTTTTATTATATAAACAATTTCAAGATGGAGAAGCAAGAAATTGAAATGACAGTCCAATGATTGGGAGAAGATATCTTCAATAATATATCTGACAAGAGACTTGTGTCTACAATGTACAACTCAGCAATTAAAAAAACAAATAACACAATTTAAAATTGACATTGATTAGACATTTCTCCAAAAAAGATATACAAACGGCCAGCAGGCATACAAAAAGATGCTCAATGTCATTAATCATAATGGAAATTCAAATAAAAAACTCAATTAGATACCACTTCACCTCCACTAGGATGACTATCACCAAAAAGAGAGATTAGTAGCAAACGTTATGAATAACGCAAGGATATGGATAAATCAGAGTCTTCTTACATAGCTGATAGGAATATAAAATGCTATGAGTGCTTCAGAAAAGTTTGCTAGCGTCTTAAAAAGTTGAACACAGAGTTATCTTATGACTTGACAATTTCTCTCTTAGGTATATGCCAAAGAAAACTGAAAATATATGCTCACAAAAACTTTGCCATGAATGTTTATAGCAACATTATTCATAATAGCCAATAAACAAAAGCAATACAACTTTCAATCAGTTGATGAACAAATAAACAAAATGTGGTATATCCATAAAATGAAATATTATTCAGCCTTAAAAAGGAATTAAGTTCTCAGTGCTATTACAGTGAGCAAATGTAGTAATCACTCTGCAATGCATATAATGAAGTGTTTAAGGACTCGAATGCAAAAAGCTCATCCTAACATTGCTACTTAAAACCTATGAGGGGCATACCTCACTAACAGGGGTAGCTGCATGATCAATCTTTGTATACCTAACCCTGAATTGTATCCCACATCTTTACAATAAAAATTAAAACAAAAAACAAAAAACAAAACATGAGCCTCTCAGGTCAGTGTCCAGCCAAGATAAGCTCTCAGAAAAAGTGGAAGTCACATGTTCTCACTCATAAGTGGACCTTGAACAACTATCATAATACTGAAAGAAAGGGATTGGCAATAGTGGGAAACTGCCAGGGGAGGGAGAGGCACACCTCATCAACAAGGGTACCTGCAC
>CAUYQG010168109.1:0-10555 GCA_963574415.1 Tarsius wallacei | reverse complement strand
GTTTTGTAAATAGTGTGCCAGTTGGCACCTCTATAAAAAACACCTTCTTGTTTAGACATAGTTAAAATTGTGAACAAAATTCCCCCGTACCAACAACCCTGTGATCATAATTAAGTTATTTTTTTTTTTTTTTTTTTTTTTTTTGCTTAACAAAATTGCTCATATCTTCATCTGTATCTGATGACTCTTTCTCTCCTTTAGGCCATGAATATTGTCACTTCAGTGCTGCTGCTTTATGCCAAAGAGGAGGAAGCTTTCTGGCTGCTTGTGGCTTTGTGTGAACGCATGCTCCCGGATTACTATAATACCAGGGTTGTTGGTACGTGGGAATGTGGTTCACATTTTGACCTATGTCTCATCAAGAAGGTGTTTTTTAGAGAGGTGCCAACTGGCACACTATTTCCAAACCATAAGCCAAAAGAGTTTCAGACTACTCCAGATTTATTCTCAAAATGGAAATGAGAGGGTTTGAATAAATATAGATTGTCCACAAAGGAGCCCCATGGAGCCTAAGGAATACACACATTTCACTGTTACATGAGTTATTTTAGAAAGCATTTGATGTGGAGGTCGGGTGAGGTGATTCACACCTGTAATCCCAGCACTTTGGAAGGCCGAGATGGGATGATTACTTGAGTCCAGGGGTTTAAGCCCAGCCTAGCAACATAGCAAAACCCCATCTCTACAAAAACTCGAAAAATTAGCTGGGTGTGGTGGTGCATACATGTAGTCCCAGCTACTTGGGTGATTGAGGTGGGAGGATCACCTGAGTCTAGGAGGTCAAGGTTACAGTGTCACTGCACTCCAGCCTGGGCATTAGAGTGAGACCCTGAGGAGGGAGGAGGAGGGAGAGAAAGAGGGTGGGAAGGAGGGAGGGAGGGAGGGAGGAAAGAAAATAATAAAATAATTAAAAAAGAAAGCATTTGATATGAGTGTTACTCTGTGACATGTGAGAGTGACACAAAGTACACCAACCATCAGCACAAGATATGGCCAAGAAAAAAAAAGCCTTAATAAAGAGGATGGAGCCAGTGGAATGCAGAAGTGTTTTACAAAAGGTTATCTGGGGTAAAGAAAATGCAATATAGAGATTTATCCAAAGCTATGTTTCTGAGGGATTTTTCAGAACTGGTTTATCACAAAGTAAACACCTGTTCTGAGCATTGAAACAAATTATTACTATTACTCCTTTCGATCCCCTCAAATATTAGACATCCATTTCAGGACAGCTTCTCATGGCTGGTGTGGGCCAGTGCGTCCTTTATACTTCCTCTTGTATTCTGTCTATCTGTGCACACTAATTTGATTCATTTAAAATATTATCCAAAAATGTCGGTAAATTCATCATGAATGTGTACAGTGGAAATGCTTTTAAATTAAGAACAAAACAAACAAAAAACCCCAATTGTTTTAAAAAATGACTTACCTATACATGGTCCACACCATGTATCCAGAAGAGTGATTTTTTAAAAAATAAACAAGAGTTTCCCAAATTAACTGCTTCGGTATACATCTGGAGCTACAGTCATGCCCCGGCATGGACGCATTCTATATTTAGTTATGTTTAGATAACTCATTGTGTGCCCGTTGCCTGTGGTACTCAGTACAGCAACAGGCTATACAGGTAACAACCTAGGAGCACTAGGCCATACCAGGTAGCCTGGGTGTGTCGTAGGCTATGCTTCTGGGTTTGTGTAAGGACATTCTGTGATGTTTCTACAGTGATGAACTTGCCTGTTACAAAGCAGACCCTTCATTAAACATATTTTGACCAAACAACGAGGGAACTGGGACTATGACCATCATCACGTGCTAAAATTGACAGGTTAATTCTCAAGTGGAATTTTAATAATGATTTCACTTGGGGCAATAATGGGTAGGACTTACAAGAAAGAGCCTATTAGACCAAAATGCCTTTTTTGAAATGTATATTGTAAAAGTCTGATGAACAATGACTGTTTTCTGGAAGTTCAAAAGAAACCGAGGAGTTAGTTGGCTTCTACTATAATAGAGTTCATAATTATTGTTTGATCTTCCTCTTTTTAAATTAAGAGGACTATTAAAGTGGTTGACAATGCATTTCTCAGAACACAGTTCTATCATTAAGTGACGCATGACTGTACTTTTCAACCTAACCACACATTATGTTGCCAGAACAAAAGAACAGATTGCATGTCCTGAAAACTTTGTAAACTGGCCTTTTCAACAGGCTTATCATTGTCAGGAAGAGAAGATGCCGCTAGAACTAACTGGTGACTGAGCTGTGCTGACACCTTGGTCTCTAGTAACACAGTAGCAGCCCTAAGAGTTAGCAGTCAGTATTAGCAGTCATTGTGAACTGGGTTATTACAGTCAAGTAGTTTGATTAGGTTCTTTAGTAAGAAAGTGTCATTGGCTGTATGCTTTTGTGTCCCCTCCCCCTGCTACAGGTGCACTGGTGGACCAAGGTGTCTTCGAGGAGCTAGCTCGAGACTACGTCCCACAGCTTTATGACTGCATGCAGGACCTGGGCGTGATTTCCACCATCTCCCTGTCTTGGTTCCTCACGCTGTTCCTCAGTGTGATGCCCTTTGAGAGCGCGGTTGTGGTCGTTGACTGTTTCTTCTATGAAGGAATCAAGGTGATATTCCAGCTGGCCCTCGCGGTGCTGGACGCGAACGTGGACAAGCTGTTGAACTGCAAGGATGATGGGGAGGCCATGACCGTTTTGGGAAGGTATTGTTCTCAGCCTGTCTGAAGAGCAGCTCTGGTTTTCTTCGCTGGGCTTTCTCGCTTTCTCCTTTGTTTCATGAGTCTTAACTGACTTCATGGTCATTAGAATGTCCACTTCTTTCTGTGGTTAAGGATTTTTTTTCCTATACTTTTTCTTTAGAAGTTAAGAAACTTTCATTTTGCTTTTAAGGGAACTCTAGTCCTTTGCAGGCCAGGTGAGTTGGTTCATGCCTATAATCCTAGTACTTTGGGAGACTGAAGTTGGAGGATTGCATGAGCCCAGAAGTTCAAGTTCAGCCTAGGCAGCCTAGTGAGACTTCATGTCTACAAAAACAAAAAAATTAGCCAGGCGTGATGGCGCATGCCTGCAGTCCCTGCCACTCAGGAGGCTGAGGCAGAAGGATCGCCTGAGCCCGGGAGGTCAAGGCTGTGGTGAGCTGTGATTATACCACTGCACTCCAGCCTGGGTGACAGAGTGAGACCCTAACTCAAAAAAAAAAAAAATCAGAGCTTGTAGAAAATGACTGGAGAATTTTCTATCATGGGAAGATTCCAAGTTAGTCTCCTAGTGACTTCTGATTCATTTCTTCCTCTAGGTATTTAGACAGTGTGACCAATAAAGACAGCACACTGCCTCCCATTCCTCACCTTCACTCCTTGCTCAGTGACGATGTGGAACCTTACCCTGAGGTAGACATCTTCAGACTCATCAGAACTTCCTATGAGGTAGGTCTGGTTTCCTATGGAGCTCAGCTGCCCATGTGTCCCACACTTCCACTGCTAACCTGTCTTCGCTGTTTCATGCCGCTGTCACAGAGTTCCACAGAATGGCTAATCTGTAAAGAACAGAAATTTATGTCTCAGTTCTGGAGGCTAGGCAGTCCAAAATCAAGGCACCAGTAGGTTAGGGCCCAAGCTCTCTGCTTCCAAGATGGTGCCTTGAACCCACCCTGTTCCGGAGGGGAGGAGCATTATGTCTTCACATGGCAGGAAAGCAGAAGAGAAAACCCACTCCCACGAGACCCTTTCATAGTGGCGTTAATTCATTTGTGAGGGCAGAGTCTTCATAACCTATACACCTCCGTAAGACCCTACCTCCCAACACTGTTGTGTTATGGCTTAAGTTTTAACATGTGTTTTGGAGGGAACAAAGCTGTTCAAACCATAGGCTTACCTGCTTCCTTTTACACTGTGAGAGCCACTTGCCGGAAGTAAGCGGTTGCCTGCTACCTGACAGCTTTGTTCTCCAAGATGGACACTGCATGGAACTTAGGATTTCTGGTGGGTTTGAAACTGTGGCAGCAAATAGCGTGATAAGTTCTGGTCCTTCACTTCTTTGCTGTAATCCACCCTTAATCCTGATCGAATCACACCTCAGATTCAACTCCCAGTGGACAGAGGAGAGACTGCTGAGATCAGACAGGGAGAGGCTGACCTTCACTCATTAATTTGCTTCTTGTGCCCATACTAAGCACTTAGCACCTCCCTAAATTAGTTAGTCTGAGACACTTTGGATACCCTGTACACATAGAGGTGGTCAGGGTGCTAGCATTCCTTTAAACTTTCTTGGCCTAGTTGGGGGAGGATGCCTTTTGGTCTATGATGTCCCTGGATGCAGCCTAATAACCTGCCGATGTATCTCAGAGTAGAACTAACAAGCTTCTGTCAATAAAGGAACCGGAGTGCCGTGTGTCCCCTAGCAACTGGTAATTTGTAGGGCCCCGAAGTCTCAATGCCCATAATACTTGATGATTTCTTTTTTTTTTTTTTCTGATCCTTGACTCTGTAAACTTTTATAGAAATGATCATTAAGAAAGAGAAAGCATGAATGTTCTGTTCAGCACACTCTGCCCTCTACAGTTGTTTTGGGATAGTATGAGTGGTGATTGTTGGTATCCCAGCTGACAGCAAACTGGGTAAGAGGAAAATAGTGAGGGCTGGATGAGGTGAGAAAGTCCCTCCTCAAGTCAAAAGTGTAGCACTGTTTTAAAGAGTCTGTTTGGATCTAGAAATCTTTTCAGTGTTAATGCATCCTTAACTCATAATGGGAGAAGGACTGCTTACTTTTTACATTGTTCATTGAAACTCCATGTGTGTTGAAAGCAAAACATTTCTAATTATTTTAAAGAATCGTAAAAATAATGCATGATTATTGCAGAAATTGTAGAAAAATATGAAGATAAAAATAAGATATATGTTATGAGCATTTTGCCATATTTCCCTCAAGTATGTTTTTAGGTTTACAACATGCACTTAAAAAAATAAGGTTCTACTAAATACTGCTTTGTCATGTTCTGTTTTTCACTTAAAATATACCACAAGCATTTTCTAATATGTTAGATATTGTTGAAAGGCATGATTTTAATAAACTATTTGTATTCTGCTTTCGTAAGTTAACAAAATTTATTTAACTTGTCCCTTTTTGGGTATTTACTTTGGTTTCTTCCAAATTTTCATTATCATATGGCATTCTTTGATAAACTTGTACACAAATACCACATTTCTGATTATTTTTTAGAGTCTTATAAATGAATTTACAGAAATATATTAGAAATATGAATGAGTTTTTAGTTCCTGGCACACACTATCCCATTTCCATAAAGGTTGTCCTAATTTAGATTTCGATCACTCTGAGAGATTAAGAATGGCTGTTTCAAGTAACTGTCTCCAAAACTGATTATTAACCTAAAGCATTTTTTTAAAAGAATCATTGCCCCAGGTCTTTAGGATAACTTTCTGTCAGAAATGTTAGATGATTTATTCTTCCAGGAAAAAAAAGCCCCTGTGATTATACAGAATAATTTGTGTACCTGTGTGTTGTTTTTCTAAAGGCATCCCCTGGACCTTTACTGTTAAGAAAATTTTGCACCAAATTCATCAAGCTTAGTGTGTGGAATATCACCTTTATTCTCAATGGCAGATAAGCTGACATCATACTGAGGTCAGCACTTTGCCCATTTTACTGGGAAAGAGAAGAGAGTGAGACAAGACCCAGGGCTGGTTTTCCTTTACATCCTGTCTGACTGATCCCTGATGGTGGTCCTCAGGCTGCCAAATACCCCATCACAGGACATGGCTGCAGCTTCCTTCCTCTGCCTGGGAAGACACCCCCTTTTACTTATGTCAATGTCTACATTACCTGGTCTTTCAGTGCATGGTAACAGGCTTTTTGTTTCTTCTTCTCTGCTTAGGGGGCACGGCTCTGCTCGTGTTGCCAGTGGCTCTCCAAGCCTTACAGATCAATTTAAAGAGAACGCCACAAACTCATGACCTTCCTTCTTCCCACTCCTAACCATTGGTGGTTCTCAATACTGACTGTGCATTTAATCGCTTTTTAAAAAATATAAATTCCCAGGCTCCATTTCAGACCAATTAAATCTGAACCTCTGGCACTAAGCCCAAGAGTCAGTATTTTTTTTTTTAAGCTGCCCAGGCGATTCCAAATGCCTGGTGAGGATTGGGATTGGGATTCATAGCACCAGATGCAGGATGGAGTGGTCATTGACGTGGATTAGAACCTGGCTTGGGCTGAGGCATGACACCTAAGTGTTCCAAGGCTCACAACACATTTCTTTTTGCTCTTCGGGATGATTAGCCATGACAATTGAAAAGTGGGAAAAAAATACTGAAAGCACATTCATCTTTTGAGATTTGGTCAAGGGCTCCCCAAGTTGCTGGAGGTTGGTCTGATATTGATCAGACTGAGTCTGGTGAAGAGAGATGATAATGTCACTTCATAATGCCTCATGGGGAAGATCTCACTCATTGTAAGTTCTCCTAAACTCCTATTGATTGTTGTTTGTTTGGTTGTTTGTTTTGAGGCAGAATTTTACTCTACTGTCCAAGTAAGGGGACAGTAACACAATCACAGCTCCCTCCAGCTTCAACCTCTTGAACTCAGGTGATCCTCCTGTATCAGCCTTCTGTGTAACTAGGACTACAGGTGCATGTCACCACACCCAGCTAATTTTTTTATTTTTGTAGAGGTGCTATGTTGCTTAGGCTGCTCTCAAACTCCTGGGCTTAAGTGATCCTCCTGCCTCAGCCTCCCAAAGTGCTGGGATTACATGTGTGAGCCACCGTGCCCGGCCCCCTGTTGGAAGGAGTTGTTTGGATTGCTTGAGACTCCAGTGTTCTATGGGTCCTGTGTATAAGGCTCTGCACTTTTGGCAGACTTATGCAGCAGTAAAAGAGAAAGTCCTAACTTCATTTATTCATTTCTTTATTTTGAGTTGTATCTCACTACGTCGCCCAGGTAGGAGTACAGTGGCATGCTCACAGCCACTGCAGCCTTGACCTGCTGGGCTCTTGCAAACCTTCTGCCTCAGCCTTCCAAGTACCTGGAACTACAGGCACATGCAACCATGCCCAGATAATTTTTTGATTTTTTGTAGAGATGAGGTCTCACCAGGTTGCCCAGGCTGGTCTTGAACCCACAAGCTTAGGCAATCCTCTCACCTCGGCCTCCCAAGGTGCTGGTATTAAAGGCGTGAGCCACTGTGCCTGGCAGGAAACTCCTAACTTTAAAGTTCAACTCATAGACTGAGATGCCCACCCCCTGGGAAGGCACAGGACGATGTTAATAGACCCTATAGCCGGCACACCACCATCACAGAAGTTCTTCATGTTCAAGATGACCCAGCCCAATGGGTTCAGTCTGGGGTATGTTAAGCAGAGAAGGAATGTGACTGATAAAACGCAAGGCATAATTTGTGCAGATGGACAGGCAGCTAGGAAAACTCAGAGTCTTGCGTCTCTGGCTTTGTAATGATGACTAGAATAGCTGCCACCCATTGAGGGCCTGCGATGGTGGGGCAGAGTACCGCGTTTTGTGTTAACTCATTTTCAGGTTGAACATGTGAGTTGAAAGAGGCTGGACTAGTTGTTACAAGCCGCATGGCCAGAAAAGTAGCAGAATCAGAATCTAAGTAGGAACTTTCTAGCTTTAAAGCCACAGCCAAGAGAGTTCATCTAGATTAGAATGGAGATGGAATTGTGGATGGAACTGTGGTCATGAGGTCAGTTGGTCTAGTGGAGGCTGGTTAGTGGGGGGGTCTTGAAAGGCACCCAGCAGCCAGAGGAGTCTGGGGAGAGTTCTTTATCAAGTATATCATTTCTACTCCCTGTGTAACATGTGGGAGATGGGGAGAGCTGACAGAATAGACAACCAGAGAAGATGCTCCAATTGTGCCAGGGAAAGACCCAAGAGATGCTAGAAATGGCGCTTGTTGATTCATTTATTCAGAACATCTTTATTTAAGATTGTATGAGCACCTGTCTTTTGCGAGGCATCTTCCTCAGCTCTGGGGATACATTAGCTTCACTGGGTATGCATTTTTTTTTCATTCTTTCTTTTTAACATATAGATGTTACGAAGCACAGTGTGAGTCAAAAGGATAACATGATACATTTCCATTAATCCATCACCCAGTCCCATCCGTTATCAACATTTTCCTGATCTGTGTTTTATCTAACTCTCCCCATGATCCCCGTTTTTCCTGGAATATTTTAAAGCAAATTCCAAACAGTACATTATTTCACTTGTAAATCCTTCATTATGTGTCTCTAACAGGTAAGTTTAGTTTGGACAAGGCATTTTTTGCTTTGACTTTCAAGTATCATTTTTAAGTTTGTTTATCCCTCAAACAAAAAAGTTGACCTGTAAGTTGGTTGACACCAGTTGTAATAGAACTATAATTATAACATTAGCAAGTTTTGCCTGATTTTAAAATATAGGGGGTGCAAAAAACATGTAGACACATTTTAAATATGATGTTTGCTCAAAAGATGGTGTTAATCAAATGAATGCTAGCATCACCATGTTACAGGTGGACAGTTAAAGAAAATGGCAGAAGCATGGTTGAGCGAACGTAATACTACATACACATTGCTACCGTAATTCAGTTCAACTTCAGAAAGTAATACATAGATAACATCTCTTAAAATGTGTACACAATTTTTTGGCACCCCCTGTATGTGCTTTTTTTCCTTTTCCTCTTCTTCCTCTGTCTTGTCAACAACACTAAGAATCATAAAATCTTCCATGGTAGTTATTTTACCTATGGAGTAAATAATTTTTTTTTTTAATTGGAGTCTCACTCTGTTGCCCAGGCTGGAGTGCAGTGGCACACTCACGGCCATCCCAGCATCAACCTGCTGGGCTCAGGCGATCCTTCCACCTCAGTCTTCCAAGTAGCCATAACTACAGGTGCCTGTCTAATTTTTTTTTAAATTGTAGAGACGAATTCGCGCCAGGTTGCCCAGGCCGGTCTCGAGTCTGTGGGCTCAGGCAATCCACTTGCCTCAGCCTCCAAAGTGCTAGGATTACAGGTTGAGCCACCGAGCCTGGCCCATAAAACTCTTAACAGCAATCCAAAGGAGTAGGAATTATTTTCCCTATTTTGCTGATGAAACTGTCAAAACATGTCTTCTTTATAGAGGCCAAACTTTACATTAATGGTGTATATTTAAAGAAAATGCTTTCGGGCCAAGTCATGCATTCCCACGACTATGGGGTCATACAGCAAGGCACACAGGAGGGTAAGAGCAAAGGCGTGGGAAAGGATGGGCCTTAGGGAACCAGACAGCTGGCACCTGCAAGACTAGGCAGTCTCTCTGCCACCTGAGATGAGGAACCATTGCTGTCAGGACTTTTTGCTTTTCAAGCAAAGTTGTAAGTCTTGATTTTATCTGAATTGCCAAATTGTTAAAATACTCCCCAGGCTAAATAATACATGTCGTGGACTTTCTAGCCTACTAGCTTTGTAATTTCTGCTTTAGGGCCACTTTTAAAATAGATTCTAGCTGGATGCAGTGGCTCAAGCCTATGATCCCAGCACTTCCGGAGGCCAAGGTGAGAGAATTGCCTGAGCCCACGGGTTCAAGACCTCATCTCTACAATAAATCAAAAAATTAGCTGGGTGTGATGGCACCTGCCTGTAGTTCCAGCTACTTGGAAGGCTGAGGCAGAAGGATCGCCTGAGCTCAGCAGGTCAAGGCTGAGGTGGCCTTGAGCATGCCACTGCACTCCAGCCGGGGCGACACAGTGAGAGTCCAACTAAAAAAAAAAATAGAGTCTAGGTAAAAAAATATAGTGATGGTGGCACTGTGCTTAGAGTTTTTCACAATTTGTCAGAATTAATTCTTATCATAAGCCTAGGAATCAATGGTGTTATTATGTCCCTTGAGCAGACAATAGAACTAAAGCTCAGAGAAGTTCAGTAACTTGTCCAAGTTTATTTAGTATGCTGAAGCTGGGGTTCAGCTCTCAAGTCTATCTTTAATGTGCTTCTTGAGATTTCTTATAATTTAATCAGCAGCATGTGCAAGCCGTAGCTAATACCCAGTCAATTCCCATGGAATGTTGAAACTGACTAAAATATTTTCTGTTGATTCCCAAATTTACCTTATGTGACAGCTGCTTCTCTAGACAAATGGCGTCAAAAAAATGGAACCTTGAGGAGCATAATATAGAATATAAAATACAGTATGATTTTTAAAGGAAAACATAAATATTATAATAAGATATAAAATAGGGGCCTGCTTTCCAGCAAAGAGCTATGAGGGTGTCCTATGATATGAATATAGTCATCAGTTGAGACTTGGTTAAAGATCAGAGTACCCAGTGATCTATCACAGAAACAAAGAACAGAGTACCATATGTTCTCTCATAAGTGGACCTTGAACAATTATCATAATACTATAAGAAAGGGATTGGCAGTGGTGGAAAACTGCCGGGGGGGCGGGCTGGGATTGGCAGTTGAGGGAAACTGCCGGGAGGAAGAGGAAGGGCACACCTCATCCACAAGAGTGCCTGCATAATGAACATTTGTATACCTAACCC